>ML813084.1:2188-28408 GCA_009831015.1 Picea engelmannii
ACTACAACACTAAGTGCTTTTGGAATTGAGCATATATAGTGCGCAGCTATCTTTGAAACAAAAGACTTCCCTGGGTTGATAATTTATGTTTCACTTGGTTGTTTGAAATTAATTAAGCAATTATAGTGACCAACAATCACCATCCCTATATGGTATCTCCATCCACCCTCTATGGTCCCGACACCATCTCTCCCTCCTCAGACAGAGGGATTACCGATATAGATCCTAGTACAAGATCCTACCACACCACCCCCACCCCCAACTGGAGGCAACACCGCCACCACCGGGGGCAGACGAATGAAGACCGATCCCATAGCTCCACCCCCTCCCCGATCTCAACCTCCTTGTGCACTATGAGAAAGAGAAGGACACTTCACTAACATATTTCATGCACTTCCCGAGTTATGCAATATTATCTAGCTCCCTAAAGAAACCCCATTACTTGCCACTCCATTAAGTACATCCTCTACTACTATGGAGTCCTCAACCACATGCAAGAAAGGGTTACAAAGCAATTTCTCTTGTGCCATATGCTCAGAATACAACCATTACAATCATCATTTCCCAACTCTACCTCAATTCCACCAAACATTAGCTGCAGTACGCCACACATCTTTGTCCAAACCCTCTCGGGAACTCCACATTGATGCTCACATTAATGACATTCGTTATATTTATTCTTCAGTCCTCGAGAAAATGAGATATCATCCATAGTGTGTTAACATTTGGCTTATGTAAAGCGAGTCATCACACCCCATACACGATATCCCTTCTATGTCCTCATCCCCCAAGGTCCACGAAACTTCTCCTTTTATGGTTCCCCCTACCATCTCCCTGGATCCTTTGTATTCTCGCAGGTTCCACTACGATGAAGATATCTTGGAGGAACTGACTACCCCTGATTTCCCATGGAATGTGCTCCATCATCGAGCACTTTTACTCTCACAAGAGGTTTTTCACCCTCCTGATCAAGCCTCCATGTGCACAATCGAAACCAAGGATTTTAATCATCTGGGGCATATTGACTGGTTCAAAAACCCTATTCCTTCCCTCGATGCTTTTGAAGAAGGAAACATGGCCAACATCTCCCCCATATTCAAAATTGACATTTCCATGAAACCAGGCATCGTTGAAGAGATCACCATCGACGTCGCATGCTCCCATGAAGAAATCATTGCTTACAAAGCTCTCTTTCAGGAATACCGGGATATTTTTGCCTGATCATATATGGAGATGCCTGGCCTCAATCCTTCTGTAGTCAAACATTGAATCGACACATGCCTTAATATCACCCTTGTTCATCAAAAGCAACACCCCCTCCACCCATCCAAAGTTGCAGCCATCAAAGACGAAATTGATAAATTACGCGTTGTCGGGTTCATTTACCCCATTGCATACACTTCTTGGATCTCCAACCCCATCCATGTTAACAAAAAACATGGAACTATTCGCGTCTACACAGACTTTCGCGACCTCAACTACGCTTGTCCCAAAGAAAACTTCCCAACCCCCTTCATTGACCAAATAATCGATGATTGTATCAAACATGAGGCCCTGTCCTTTATGGATGGGTTATCGTGATACAATCAAATTCAAATCCACCCAACAGATCAATACAAAACTTCTTTTACAACCCCTTGGGGTACCTTTGCTTATCACGTCATGCCCCTTGGGGTACCTTTGCTTATCACGTCATGCCCTTTGGAATAAAAAATGTTGGTGCTACATTCCAACGGTCCATGACCTATGTTTTTCATGATCTTTCTCACATCATACTCACTTATTTGGACAACCTCACCACTCGATCCAAAAAGAGAACCCAACATTTAGACGACTTACGCATCATTTTTCAATGATGTTGCCAATATAATATCCACTTGAGCCCCCTCAAGTGTGTCTTCTGCGTCACTACCAGGCACCTCCTCGGGTTCATTGTCTCCCAACATGGCATCACTGTGGACCCCGTCAAGGTCCAAGCTATCATAGAAATCCCACCACCTAGGACTTTATGCCAAATGTAGAGCCTAAAATGAAAAGCCAACTTTTTACGTCGCTTTGTCCCAGATTACGCCACTCATGCACATGGTTTTCTCCATTTACTGCGCCATGATATCCCATTTCAATGGGACAAACATGCTCAAACAAATTTTTGATGATTTAAAATCCTCCCTATCCAATGCCCCTTTGACTAGTCCCCTAGACTATGATCATGATTACATCCTCTACTTATCAGCCTATATTGTTTCAGTCACAAGAGTCCTTATCCAATTAGGGGATGATGGGCGTGAACATGTGATTTACTACATTAGTAAAAACCTTTCAGGACCACCCTTAAAATATAATCATGATGAAAAAATCATGTTAGCAGTTGTCCTAGCAGTCCAAAAACTGCGGCATTACATTCTACTTTAAACTACCAAGGTCGTGGCAGATTCCAACCCCATGTAGTACTTGCTCAGCCGATGACAGATCAATGGTAAATTTACCCAATGGATCATTATCCTTCAGGAATACGATCTAGAGTTCTCTACTCCCAAAATCAAGAAAGATCTTGTCCTAGTCAAACTCATTACGACTTTTCCCTCAGACACCAAAGCTTCCCCCATCAATGAAGATTTCCTAGATGAACACCTCTTCTTCATCTCCGTAGCTGACCCCTAGTACGATGACCTTCTCACCTACCTTCGTAAACAAAATTTTAGGTCTCACCTCTCTCGAGATGACCTTCGACGCATTCGCCATCAGGCTCCCCAATACCTCCTCATCAGAGACACTCTTTACTGATGCAGGGTTGATACCATCCTTCGGCAATGTCTTACCATTGACGAACCCGACAGAGTCTTGAATGATTTCCACAACGGCGCTTGCGGTGGTCACCTCTCGAGTATGTCTACCGCCCAAAAAATCATTCGAGCAGGATACTTCTGACCCATTTTAGTTTTCATGGCTGCTCTAAACAGTGGTGTAAAGATTTAAGTTCGCCACCTGCCCTGGTTTCCTTTTGGCAGGGAAGATGGTGGACCGCCAATTTTGAGATGAACATCACAGTCTGCCATATGTCTTAGTTTTCGCTAACTCGGTGGAACAGTTGGCAGACTGTTTCTATGTGTTTTTTGTATTTGAAAATTTTTAATAGGATTTGCCCTTTTTATTCACAAAAAAAATTAGTATTTTATTAATGTACATTAATAAATTAACTAATATTTAAGTATTAATTTAATACTTTATTGTTACTATTTTATTAATTAATGTATTAATGAATAATACTTTAGTACTTTATTAATGTACATTAATAAATTAACTAATACTTTAATAATTAGTGTAATATTGTATTATATTAATACTTTAATAATGTGTTTTTAATTTATCGGCGATGATGATGATGATTAACATCCACTAAGACCAAATTGGTCTATCGGACTTTAAGAGGGTAAGTGATTACTTTTGATTCTTTAGAATTTTGTTTCTGTGTTCGAAAAGCATTAAGAGAAGCTTTCCAAGATCACCATATTTTTGTTGAGTTAAGAGGTTTGGAAGTTTGGTAGTGTGACAAATATTTTGAAAATGAGATCTAATATAAATATAGGATGGACAATCTACGAGAAAGTGTTTTTCATCTTCAACCTTCTTAGTGTCACAAAGGTGACACACTCTTTCATCCCATGGCGTTTTAGGAATTGACCAACACACAGTTTCATTATGGAGCTCGTGAGAATTTGTTCTTATCTTAGCAATGCTTATTTTTTTCTTTACACTTGGAAAAATAGATAGATAATTTTGATCTTATAGATTAGGGTTGATTACATCCTTATAATACCTTAATTTTATTTTTCCCTATAACTCTTTATCACGCCACATTTTCTTCTTAAATTTTGATTTGACGTTTTTTTTAATAGTATATTTATTCTACAAAATGGTGCCTTCCATGATTCCCCAATAGTTTATCCAATATCGGGCATATTTATGCCATCCTCGCTTGAGTCGATGGTGGTTATAACTCGATTTTGAAGCAATTTTAGGAAGCCTCTTGTCTTCCATGTTGTTTAACTTTTTCTTATACATTAGGTATCTAGTCATAGCCATGCTCTCAATGGGGGAGAGGCTTGTTTCTAAGAGGAGGATGGGATAGGGTGTATTTCCTTTAATTTTGAGATTATAGGTTATGAAATAGGGCCAACACAACCTGCTTTTTCCAAGCAATCTTCTAACTTGTCAATGTATATGCCAAAAAGGGTAGGGGACAAGGGACAACCTTGTTTGACTCTGATATTGCAGTTAATCTCTTTTGACCAGGCCTCGGTGTTTTTAAACTTAGCAATAAAGTTCTCATACATCCTTATTGCAGCAGCCCTCAACTCAAGAGGCACTTTTATCTCTTCCAACCTATTCCAAAGGATTTTCCTAGGAACCATGTCAAAATATTTTCTAAAGTCAACAAAACAACAAAAATGATTGGTTTTAGTATTGCAGAACTCCTCTGCAATGATCCTAAAGGTAACAAGATGGTCCACAGTTTAATGATATCTCTTAAACCCAACCTGGCCTTTAGCTCTTTTACCGTGACTTTCTAGCCAAAGGCTAATCTTATTTTCCAAAATAATTCCATAAAGCTTGGCTAAAATTGGGCTAATCATAATGGTCCTATAATTAGAGGGAATTTTTTTGTTGGCACAGGGGCAGACCCAGGGTTCGACGCTACAACAGTGCACCAACAAAGCCCTAACTATCGACCCTTTTGGAAACACCTGGGAAGCAGATGAAGTCTCACCCAAGGTAGAGGCAGAGGTGGTTGCAAGACTCAGGTGTCTGCAACCTTAGCTAGGACACAAATCTGTGATTGTACTACTTAATAAATCACTTAGCACCGTCAGTTCCTCAATATGCAATCTATACCCACTTCGTTGATAAAATCAAGAACTAAGCATGGCCATATAGATCAGATCTAACATTCTCGCATATCATAAGCACAAAGTATAAGTAGATCTATCTATATACATCAAAGCACTTAGAAAATAACATGTGAATGCATCAAGACAAGTCACAAAGTAGCATAAGACAGTGTTTATGCGGTTCACCCCCACCCTGGGGCTACATCCACCAACTCTTATTTTTTATTGTCTTCAGTTAATCGGTTAAAAGCATAGAGCCTCAAACCCTTACTCCACACAGGACAAAAGATATGTGCATCTCGCTAGATCCTTCTTCCTTGCGTTACAGCACAAAGCCTTCCATAGTCTATTACAGCCACTTGCACTTAGCTCTGCAAGTCTCTCACAGTAGGCACAAAGCCCTTACAGACTCTACTTGCACTTAGCATACATTCACATCACATAGATGCACTTATTCTACTATCTAGCCTAAGCATCTATTTATATATACAAAATAGTCCTAAACATGGGTAAACCCATGGGCCAATGTCCCATTCCCATCACATATTCCCACATCCCAAAAAGGACCCAAAAAGGGGCCGAGATTCTATGATCTCTGCTTCGTCTTGTGTTCCTCCTTCAACAGGCTGTTGAAATCCCAAAATAGGTCAACATGACCAAGAATCTCCCAAAACTTGGTCAAGGGCCAACAGGCCCCCAACACTCACCTATGACTCATCTTGAGTCACTCTGGTCTGATCAGTTTTGCTTCGAATGCCTCGAGTTTGGCTTGAGTTGCTTCAACCTGTTGCTTGGTGAACTCCTGGATCACTACATCATTCACCGGACCTTCTAGGCGTTGTTTTGTTGTGGTGAAAACCTATTCTAGCTCTGCTCCTCGGATTTCAATCTCTCTAAACAACTGATAGGCCTTATTTTGCACAAGTTGGATTCGTTGAGTTATTTCCATAAATTTTCTATGGATAGTATGGATCTTCTGTTAGGTGGTGCGTTTCTCTTGAGATCTCTTCATTCTGTCTACAGCTGAAAGGGCCTTCAGCTGCGCCTGTAATGTGTCTGCATGTTGCTTCTCTTCCTGGAGCTGTGACTCCAGTGCTTGTAACTCTAGGTTCTCAGCGAGATTCTCATACGTTTGGGAGTTTTCGTTACTCAGCTGCTTGCACTCCCCGGCAAGAGTCTTCAGTCTCTCAACTGTGCTCTTGGCGGTTGCTTCCCTTTGATCTCTTACATCTTGAGGGATCTCAGGTAATGCGTGTAGCTCCAAATATGTTATGCGTTGTTGTAGCTGCTAAATTAATTCTTCAAGTTGTGCCACCTGTTGTGGGACTCTCTCTTCAGTCTTTACTTCTATAACTGTCACAGATCGAAGTGCTTTTTTGACCCTTTCCTTTACTTCGAGTTGCTCCGTGAGCAACTGCTCCTTGCTTTGTTGTAGTTGTTCTCTTTATTCATCCCACTTTTCTTGGAGAGCAAGCTTTTCCCGTTCTGCAGTACCGCGTTTCTCTAAAAGGTCTCCCTTTACTTGTACTAAATCCTAGGTGGATTGTGTTGTTTCCTTTTGTGCTCATCGAAGGTGAGATTCAATTGTATCAAAAATTCAGTGGAGTTGAGCTGACTCATCTCCCAGTTCCGGCATTTGCAATGGCAAAGGCGCAGTGGAAACTGCGCAGCTGGACTGTAGTGCATGTTGCACCCCTTGAAGTTCAACCTTAATTCGATTGTATATCTCCTCCTACTGAGCCTCTTTCTTCTCTGCTATCTCGAGCGAAGCATCGTTCATGGCTGCTATGATGAAATCGAAGTCATCTGAGGTGGGGGTAGTCTGCATTTTGTTCATAGAGGCTTTCGATTTCTTTCGAGAGGAAGGCTTCGAGGGGGAAACCTTCCTTTTTCTTCGAGGGATCCTCCTTGTCTCTAGGCGATGTAACCTCTCCTTTATTTTGTTCAACTTTTGTGCCATCTATTTCTCCACCATATCCTCCTTTCTCAGGTGTGATGGAAGCAGTCTTTGCTGAGGTACTGCTTATGTCTTGGGCTTCCTCATTTTTCTTGGTCTTGTTGGGTCTAGGTGTATCATGCGCTGCTTCTGGACTATCAATATCAGACATCTCCACAGGATTTGCTGGAATGAGGAGGTCCGCCAACCAGTCTTTAGTAATCTCTTCTAAGTCCTCCTCTGTTAGCTTGTAGTAAGATTGAAGTTGTTGCTTGTGCTCATCAGCGTACGTTGTAGTATAAATGAAATGGTGGTCCGCGCTGAATTTCATTAAAGGCTGAAACCTGTGGAGAGTATTTGGCGTGATGCGAGGCTCAGACTAGATGGTTTTCTTCAATTGGTTGTAATATGTGTGGAATACGACATTTGACTTTCATTACTTGTTCATGTCACCGGAATACCACAGTGTACTAAACTTCGCGGCCAATGTTTCAAAGGACTCGATGTCAAAGAAGGTCGCACCTTCCAGCATCTCCCATGCAATGAAAGCGATCAGGATCAAAATCCAGTTGGAGTGGAATTCATATCACTGATCTTGCGCTTCCCTGTAGTCTAGTTCCAACTAGTTCACGAGGTACTTCACCCAATTCATTTGTAGGCCCTCCGCGCACTTTCCTGCGAGGTCGACTACAAAGCCAGTCACTTGGTTGGTTTGGTTCTTGTGAACTAACTTTTCTGCGATCAGCTAACAGGAAAGGTGCACTAGGTCGTTCTGGATAAAGGCTACCTTGTAGCCTCACGTTCCCTTCTCAACATCTCCATAGGTGTCCTTGATCCTTTGTGCGAGAGCGTGGTCCATGGATTTTCGAGGGTATAAATCCTGTGGGTCAGGTCCTTGCATACTCAGTCCTGTAATCCGATTGATAAATGTCAGATCCACTATGATACAACGGTTTAACCATAAGTATCTACCATGGTAACAAGACAGCAGCAGCTTGACGCATGCATTCACTTCTTGGTGCCTTCCGAAGTGAGGAATATTCGTGACATTGAGCAGTGTGGACTGCGCGAGGTTCATAGTCCATGACTGGGGAACTATCTTTGAATTATTTCCCTTTGTTCTGGTCAGGTATTTATGTGGTGCGAGCATGTTGTAGACCTTCCTGTCACCAAGGTTGAAGTTGCTAAACTTCAACACTGCAATCTTTTCCTGATATGTGTGAACTACACGTATCCCTTTAAGGAGGTACACAGTGACCAAAGAGTACTCAAATTCTCTAGGAACACTGTCTCGATTGATTGCGCCACTCAGAGTTGGTAGATAGGCGAGTAAAATGATCGAAATCAACTTAGCATTCACAATATTGTCTCTGTGCTTGGTTTGCTTCTCATCGGATGGTCGGGATGGTTTGGCTCCAGCAATTGACGGAGAGGCTAGAATTCCTCTCGTGAATGATGCTTGTACACCTATGGATAATCCTCTCTTCGACATGACTCTTTCATTGCTCAAGTCGATCAAAACTTCTTCAACAGCTTTCTCTGCAACGCTCAATTCTTCCAACATACACATTCAGGGTGAACAATCACGGGTTCTAAGAACAACTTAGACATAGTACTAAGGTAGAGAGAAAGAGTGCGACGATCACTGTATAAACTCGGCTTAGTCTGCGGGCTCGAATTCTCAATTGGAAAAAGTGTTCTTGGTGCGTGGCGCAGCGGGATAAATAGGGAACTTGACAATGGTTCACTTACAATGAGTATGAGCCTCCATTAACTCTTGTTCGGTCCGTTATGGTGTGGTCCAATGGTCTGATGACGAACCATAATTGTCTTTCTGCCCATTCGGTAGCGTCGATCGAACGGTTATCATGTCCCCAACGGCTATATTTCTTTGTCATGGCGAAGTGCCATGTATCGCTACTCTAATATCCCGACGAAGCTCTAATGCTGCAAATTTTTTGTTTGTGAAGTTCCCTCTAGAACCTTCTACAACTTTTCGATCTTATCCCTCTTCTTACTTAACTTTCTAGCCTTTTTTTTCCAATGAGCTTCATCTCGGTATTCCTTTTTCCATTCTGATTCTTATCTTCTTTGGTCATAGTCACTTCGCAATGTTGAGATTCTTCCCTAGGGTTCCTAGATAATACTTCATCTTTGTCTAGGGTAGGTACTTCAGTATTTTGTGGATCCTCTAGTGTTCTCTTAGCTTCAACATCTGGGTTGCTAGTGTTACACAGCGTCGATCTTCTCTCTTGTTCTTCAATCAAGTGTGTGATCCTTTTGGTCATGAAATATTTTAACTCTTGTTTCATTTGCTTCAAAACTTCTTCTTCTTCCTTTCATCTGGCTTGATCTCTATCAATCCACGGTTTTCCTAGTAACATGGTAAATGGGGCATTGTCTTCAACAAATTTAATAATCTCAAAATATTCTTCTGTCGAGGTTCCATTAGCGTTCATAGGTATGCGAGCGAGCTTCCCACTTAGGTTTATCAACTTTCCTCTAAATAATCCTATTACTCTTAATGAAGGGATCATAACAGGCTTCCCTATGTCTTCCCAAGTTCTTTATGTCATGATATTCACATGTATTTCTTCATCTAGAATACATTCAATGTCGAAGTCTCTTATTCTTACTTCAATGTATTCTTTTTCTTTGAATATCTCTGATAGTCTGACATGTCAATGGTCATTCAGGGTTTCGTTTATTTGCAGCAATACTTTCTCTGATTCTTTTGGGTTTCTGCCATTTTTGGATCTGCCTTAGGGTTTTCTTTATTCAAATTCATTTCTTCCAGCTTAGCAATCATTCTAGGGCAATCTAACACTTCATGGTCCATAGCTTTACAACAAAGACAACCAGGTCTTTTCACAGGGAATTCCTTAGCAAGATGTCTCGATCTTCTGCAACTATAACAGAGGGTTAATCCTCTCTTTATTTTAAGTGATCCCTAGCCTTTTTGGTACTGCGCACTAGTATCATGGTAGCTAACCTGCAAAAAATTCTTTCTAGGATCATGCATACATTTGTTAGTCCAAACATTCTTTCTATGCATAGGTATAACATATCTTTCACTATTCTTATCAGATCTATTCATATCAAGCCTTCTTTCATCCATTAATACCCTGGTTTTCAAGCTAAGACAAAACCTATCAATCATACCTAGATCCATACTTTAGAAACAAAAATTTCCACTTATATTACTTCTACAAAGAAAAAAGCTTGCCGATCTAAGACTTTTAACTCTTCTTACCTTTTATCAGAGCACAGAGCTTGCAGATCTTACCTCTTTTAATTAGAAATTCTCACTTTTACCTTTCTTAGAGAACAAAAGCTTTCAGATCTCGCTTCTTTCCTTCAGATCCGACCTTCTTTCTTTAGCATGAAGCTTTATAAATTGAGTAGGACACTGCACACTAGGGCATAGATCTACGTACAGAGCTTTCATAATCTCAGTTCAATTTTTTGCACAAAGCTTCTTCTTTCTCAGTTCCCAACAATCACAGTTTTAGGTCCCGGCAACAGAACCATTTTTTGGCACAAGGGCAGACCCAGGGTTTGAAGCTACAACGGCGCACCAACAAACCCCTAACTACCGACCCTTTTGACAACACCTGCAAGCAGATGAAGTCTCACCCGAGGTAGAGGCAGGGGTGGTTGCAAGACTCAGGTCTCTGCAACCTTATCTAGGACACAGATATGTGATTGTACTACTTAATAAGCACTTAGCATTGTCAGTTCCTCAATATACAATCTATACCCACTTCACTGATAAAACAGAGCTTCGCAGCATTCACACTAATCTAATGTATGTAACCACTTAGCATAGGTAAATATATCAGATCGAGAAGATCAAGCACTAAGCATGGCCATATAGATCATATCTAACATTCTCGCATATCATAAGCACAAAGTATAAGTAGATCTATCTATATCCATCAAAGCACTTAGAAAATAACATGTGAACGCATCAAGACAAGGCACAAAGCAGCATAACACAATGTTTACGTGGTTCACCCCCACCCTGGGGATTTCTATGTATTGATCTTATCGAGTTTTAAGGACTTGTTAGAAGCATCCCTAATGGATTTCCTAGCAATTTTACATTTTTTTATCATACCAAGGGTTGGTCGTTCTATTATTATTTTTATAGGACACCTTGAAAGAGAACTTGTTAATAGAAGTGTAAAGGGTAGTTGTAAAATTATGATAGAGTTCTTCAATGTTGTCCTTATAAGTTAGGAGATTTAATTTACTATTTAAATCCTTTAATAAAATGTCAACTTCACTTTTGTCAAAGCGCAAATTTCATTGATTATCATAATTCTCTTCAATGGCGCTCCTATGCATGGAAAAGTTTAGAGTTAGGGTTAAGGGTTTATGATCAGAGTCAGGCTCATGGTCATTTAAAAGGTCAAAAGTTGTTATTTGGTTGGAAAGGGGGATATCAGATATCACATAATCTACAACACTACTACCTAGCCCATGAATACAAGTCATCTGGTTGGAGTTTGGCCACTTCATTACTCCATTGCAAATTATTAGGTCTTGAGAGTTGTAGAGCTTAACCAACTTAGTACCAAACAAATTCTCAATTAGGTCTTCAAAGCTTCTTTTGTAGCTATTAGATAAAACAAGGTCTTCATCTAGCCATAAAGGATTATGGTTGGAGTCATTGCTTAAAAGAGTAGCTTGTTTAGTTGCAGTCCTAGCATTAAAGTCTCCTAGCAGGAGGATATTACCTTCATTTTTCAAACTATAAATATCTTGTTCTAAATTATTATAGGGACAATTGTTTTCTAGATTGTTTTTCTTATAAAAAGTAGAATTAATAGGTGCAAAATAGAAAATTGCTATATACATCTTCTTAGCACTGGTGTCTGAAATTTCTATCCAGATGTACTGATTGGGAGGGTCAATCTTATGAAGTTGAATGTGAGGAGAAATGTTCTTTCTAATATAACAAGCTATGCCTCCTATCCCTCTACGGTGGGATTTTTTGTTCCATGACGACCACAAGACAAATCCTTCTATGTTAGGGACCTTAGACTCCACATGCTCCCAAGTTTCAACTAGACAGATAATATCAATATCACTCGGGATCCAACTTATCATAGGACCTTTGTGCCATGGAAAACCACGACAGTTCCAAAAAAGGATCTGGAGTGTCCCAAATTCCTATTTATTATTATCCTTCTGGTCGTTATCCTATTTATTAATACTTTATTAATATAGTTTTAATTTATTAATATATTTTTAATGTATTTTGTATTAATACTTTAATAATTATTTAATTAATGTATTAATTAATAATACTTTAGTAATTTATTAATATACAATAATAAATTAACTAATACTTTAAGAATTAGTGTAATAATTGTATTAGTACTTTAATAATGTATTTTTTATTTATTAATACTTTATTAATATATTTTTAATGTATTTTGTATTAATACTTTAATAATGTATTATTAATTTATTAGTATATTTATAACGTATTAATATTTTATTAGTGTATTAAGGACAAGAGGAGATGGGGTTCACATTCTAGAACCTATACAATAGCAGCAGGGTATAAAAGCTTTACAAAAGTTCCTTATGGCCCCCCGGACCCCACAATTTGAAAAGCCATTTGGACTTCCAAGTCCATCCCGAAGATAGACATGTTTTTCTATACACTGTCTCATAGAAGCATATTAACTGGAGAAAATATGAGAAGGAGAGGGTGGGAAGGCCCTTCCATATGTCCCCTCTGCATTCAAGAGGAGGAAACATCAGACCACTTGCTTCTGCAATGCCCATTTGCTAAAGAGGTATTAATATATTTTTAATGTATCTTGTATTAATGTATTAATTAATAACAATTTAGTACTTTATTATTACTACTTTATTATTTTAATGTATTAATGTATTATTAATACATCATTAATGTATTAATTAATAATAATTTAGTATTTATCCGAAGGAAACCCTAGCGATTCCTTAACAATACCCTGCATGCACTAACCTCTTTGCAGACGCAACAGTTGCACAATTTGCGTTGGTTCGACCAGACACCTCGCAGCTAAAGGATCAGGATGAGTACAGAGGGGGGGGGAGGGGAACTCCCTCATATAGGAACGTAGCAACGAACGATAGAGCTGGAAAAATGGCCAAACGACCTGCCTTTGAGTCGTGATCGCACCTGAGATAGAAACTCCTCACCAAAGAGTAGGGATTCAGCAAAGCAATGGATGTGGAGCCAAGCACGTCTCATCCAAAGGCATCTCGAGGATGGAAACTAGGTAAATGCATTCCCCAATCAGAAAAACCTCCAATATATCTCATAATCTCAACTAGGGTAGGAGAACACACTCAGTTTATGAGAGATCACGCCCTAGTAGGAAAGTTCTTGGGTCTTTGGCCTTCAGAACGAGATCTATTGAGATGGATCAAAGATTGGTGGAACCCTAAGGGAGACTATGAAGTTCATCTCATCTCCAAAGGGTTCTTCATGATTATCCCTTACAACCTAGAAGACAAGGATAGAATATTTGACAATGGGTCATACTTCTACAACTCGACAGGGCTATACCTTCAGTTCTAGACAGACCACTTCAACCCAAAAAAGGAAGATTTTACAATGGCCCCGATATGGATCAGGCTCTATTCCTTGCTGCGGGAATTCTGGTTGGAGGAAATACTAATGGCTATAGAAAACACTGTGGGGAGATATGTTAAATCTTCGGAAGCCACAAAGAAAAGAAAATACACCTCCTATGCCAGGATCTATGTCTACATGGACATCTCAAAAGCTCTACCAGGCTCAGTAACCCTGGAGTATCAAGATGAAGACTAGAATCAAACAATAGACTATGAGCATATTCCATTCCGCTGTAGGAAATGTCACGAGCACAGCCACCTCTTTTGGGACTTCCCTTTGAATGCCCAGATCCCCAAATCCGGAGAGTGTAAGAAAAAATATGGTTTCACCATAGTCATAGGTCGAAAACAGAACCTGCCTCAGAAGCAGAATCAACACAACACTCAGAAAATAACCACCAAAAACTCTTACGACATTCTTAACCAACTACCAGGAGAAGAAGAGGTTCAAGATCCGCACAAAATGAATAGACATGAGAAAGAAAAAGGTAAATCCTCGCACCAATCTGACAAATGCAAAGAAGATCATCCAGGGGACAAGACAGATGAAAATGGAGATACTCTCATGGAGTTAGATGAGAAAGATCTGGCGGACATAGACCTTGAAAAATTGGAGGAAGCACTCAACCGGAAGGATCTGCACACAATTCCTGTGGAACAACTCAGAAAGGTTCACAAGGTGTTCATAGACTCCACCGCAGGCTCTACATCATGACTAAGTATATCCTTATACCCAGCCACTGAATCAAAATGCACCCCCCGGAAAAATAAAAGACGGGGATGCAAATCCTCCCAGCAGCTTATCAAGGAACTAGGAAACTTTATTCTCAACTCAGGCCAAGTTCAACGACTCTCGGAGGGATACCTCCATCCACCTCCCAACTCATCATGATGAAGATCATAACTTGGAACATTAGAGGACTCAATGGAAGATCCAAGTAGAGGACTCTTCGAGACTGCATACGTGTTGAGAATATGGATGTTCTCCTTTTGCAGAAGACAAAATGTGTTGGAGAAGAAGCAGAGATCATATTTCGACGATGTTGGATAGGTTGTGACTCCCTTCACACCGAATCCAATGAGGTGGCAGGTGGTCTGACGATCTTATGGAACCCCACAATAGTCATCATAGATAATCCCTTCTCCACTGTAGGTACGATCATGGTTCACTTCAAAGTCATAGGATCTACCAAAGAAGGCAAGATCACAAATTATTATGGACCTCAGAGCACACAGGACAAAGAGAACTTCTTAAAATGAATAAATACTATCAAATCATTGTTGAGCTCGCCTAATTGGATGTTAGGAGGGGCATCAAATGGCTTGAGCAGGATAACGGTAAGTGTTGAGCCCTTATAGATCAACTAAATCTAGTAGACATAGAGACCAGGAATGGTATTTCACCTGGTCCAACCACAGATCTAAACACCAGCAGATCGTTTTTCGGCTAGATCGCTTCCTCATTTCGGAAGCTCTGTTGTTGGAAGATCCTTACATTGAGGCCAATATTCTATCGAAAGAAAGCTTAGACCACTAGCTTGTCTCGCTTTGTCTAGATGTAGGAACGACGCCCAAACTCAAACCCTTCAGATTTGAGAAATTTTGGCTATCCCACCCGGACTTCCATCATCTCTCAACTTCCTGGTGGAAGAAATAAGAAATAGAACATGGTACCTGCATGTACAAATTCCAGTAGCGGCTCAAAAATTTCAAGACACATCTAAACCACTGGAATAAAACTTCCTTTGGGAACATCCTTAAAAGAATGAAAGAAATTGAGAAGAGACTGGAAACCCTGCAAAAGACATTCATATTAGGAATTAGAACTATGGACTTAATAAAGGAAGAAGAGGAGATTAAGATGGAATTGGAAGAAAGAAAGAAGCAGGAGGAAATACTATGGCGTCAGAAATCCAGGGTACAATGGCTCAAAGAGAGTGATAAGAACACCAAATTCCTTCACCGATCAATGGTGCAACGTAGATACATCAACAGAATAACTCAGCTAGAGGACACGTAGGGTAATCCCATCAGGGAGCACAACAGAATTGTTGAGGAACTAACCAATTACTACAAAGACCTCCTAACAGAAACCATCGAGGATAAAACACTAGCAATCTACAAAATCACCAGGCACATACCCTCCCTAATAACTCTGAAACAGGATGAATCCCTAATGAGGCCCATCACTCAAAAGGAATTCAATCAAGTTTCCAAGGAAATGCCCCCAGGAAAATCACCCGATTCAGATGGCTTCACTTCGGACTTCTTCCATTATTGTTGGGAAATGATCAGAGAAGAAGTCTGGCATGTGGTGGAGGAATCTAGAACCTCAGGTCAAGTCCTCTCAGCCTTGAATGCCACATTACTCATGCTCATCCCAAAGGAAGAGAGGGTCACGTACCCCAAACAATACAGACTGATTTCTCTTTCTAATTTCATCTACAAAATCATCACAAAGGTCATAGCCATGCATCTCAAACCAATCCTACCTTTTTTCATCTCCATAGAGCAAGCGGGTTACGTGGAAGGCAGGAAAATCATGGACAGTAACATCCTTGCACACGAGGTTATCCACTTGTTGAAAACGAAAAAGACCTCAGGTATTATCATCAAACTTGACCTCTCTAAAGCTTTTGATAGGATCAGTTGGCAGTACATGCGCTCCCTCCTAGAAGCTTTCGGTTTTGACAACCACTGGGTAGAATGGATCATGAGGCTCACTTCTTCATCCTTCTTATCTATCATAGTTAAAGGCGTGCCCTCCCAATCCTTCTCTCCCACTAGAGGAATCTATCAAGGATACCCCCTCTCCCCTTTCCTCTTTGTTTTAATGGCGGAAGGACTGGGTCGCTACCTTAAAGCCTATGTTTTGGAAGGCTCCTTTAAAGCCCTTCCTTTGCACAATATTTAGCCAGCCTCCTCGCACATCTAGTTTATCGATGGCACCCTCCTGTTGAACACTCTGACGGCTCAATAATCCATTAAACTCAATTCTATCCTCATTGATTTCGTTGATGCTTCGGGAATGGCCCTAAACCTTGAAAAATCTAAGCTCTACTTTTTCAATACCCCGGTGGACATCCAAAACCACATCTCCCGCCTCCTGGGTATTCCCAATAGCTCCCTTTCATCCAATTATCTAGGTATCTCACTCACAGGAGCGCCTACACGCAATATCTCCCAGGAAAGTTTGCTACTCTCCATATCTAATAGACTCAACAACTGGACCTTCGGACCTCTCAATATCGCAGCTAGGTTGGTGCTCCTAAAGTCTATTCTTCAAGCCTTGTCAACCTACCTTTTCACTTCCCTAGCACACCATAGTCTGTCATCCGAGCCATCAGGAAAATTCAGCATAGCTTCCTATGGCATGGACATCACCCTAATAAGAAGTGGGCTCTAGTTGGTTGGGACAAGATATGTAAACCTAAAGCTTTGGGTGGACTAGGGCTTAGGGACCCAGGGAAACTGAATCAAGTTATGGGGGAAAAACTGTGGTGGCGATGGCTCAAGCACCCCAAAAAACTCTGGGCACAAATTTGGAAAAATAAATATGCTCATGCCACAAGAGAAAAGAAGCTAATCATATTCAACGATCAGATCCAAGGATCCAATATATGGAACACAGTCTGGCTCAACAGGAAACTAATATAGAAGCATGCTTTATGGGAGATCAAAGATGGGGAACATGCATTGTTCTGGCAAGACTCTTGGCAACAACAACCACCTTTAGCCACTCTTGAAGAACTCACCCCCCTACATCACTCACTACAACCTAAAAACTTTAGATGGGTAAAGGATATTTGGAGAACGTTTGACAGGCACTGGCCATGGCACACTTGGAAAACTGAACCACAGGAACTTCACCTCCCAATAGAAATGGACCTAAAGGCCTGGCGAGCTTGCGCAAAACAATGGAAAATATCCATTAGGGAAGGCCTGGACATTCTTAGATGGGGGAACTCCAAAGCCGACAATTTTCTGGTCAAAGAATCTTACTGCTTACAGGGGAACTATCAAGATCAAGCCAAGGTGAGCATATGGGGCAAGATATGGAACTCAAAAATTTGGCCTAAAGTGTCCATCTTCCTATGGCTCACTGTCCAAAACCGCATCCTCACTTGGGACAATCTCAAAAAATGAGGTTTCATAGGTCCCTCCATATGCACCCTTTGTCAGCAACCGGAAGAAAAAATGGAGCAACTTTTCAGCCAATGTCACTACAGTGAGACAATTTGGGATTTGGGGACTCAAATAATGCGTCGCTCCAACAGAAACAAGACCATCATCATCAGCACTATAGAAAATTGGGACTCGATCTCCTATCAGAACCCAATTCTTGATCACATATGGAAGCTCCTACCGGGCTTCATCCTATGGAAAATCTGGAAGGAAAGAAACAAAAGAATATTTTGATCGAATGCTTACCCCCCCACCTCAACATGGGAAATAATCACGAATATGATTCAGGAAACAAGAAAAAGCGGGCAATGGTCCCATGAAGACTTAAAGTGTAGTAAACAACTAGAAACTCAATCTTGCGGACACAACTCAGACCCTTGTGGCCAACCAGTCAACTAGAAACCCAAGCACCTGGTCCCCCCCACCAATAGGCTTCATCAAAATATTTTTTTATGGCGCATCAAAAGGGAATCCGGGCCCGACAGGCTTTGGGGCGGTTCTTAGGAACTCATATGGAGAAATTCTCCACTTCGCAACGGGCTATCTGGGTTTCAACACAAAAAACGTTGTTGAGATCTGGAGCCTCCTAAGAGGAATCAAGATAGCAACAGAACACCAACTTAACAAGATCATAGTGGAGGAGGATTCCCAGATCATCATTCAGCTCGTAACCAAAATTCTTCACGTAGAGCACCCCTTGGAAGTCTCCCCCAGTTGGATACTTTCTGGACTCTTAGATGATTTTGTCTCCCTCTTACGGCCAAATATCACCATCATCCCCTCACACGTGAAAAGGGAGGCAAACAATGTAGCTGATTATATGGAAAATGAAGGAGTGGCTTTCACGACAGAGTTGATTCACTGGACTGCACAAACTTCGCCCTGATCAAAACTCCCAGACCAGTGCTTGGACTTGGCCAGGAATGATTTCCAACCCTGGATGGGGTGCCACGAAGCACAGAGCAGCCACGTAGAATAGGCCAAAGCCCAGCCATAAATATGGCAAGTTGTCTCCCCTCCCCTCAACCTTAAATGGGAGATCTCCATTACTGTCTGTCAAGAGGTGAAGGACTTCTCCCTCGCGTGAGAAGAATGATGGCCATGGGATTCAGTGGATGGGAGACATTGGTGGAAGCATTCATGTCATTCCTCTATTCTCTTATCCGAAAAAGCAGCAATTTAGTCCATTTCACCTTAGCTTCACACCAGGCCGACAACTATGAGTTCTGGTGTAGCTACCAACATATTTCCAGCACACTCATGTTAAGAATTATCACCCTCCATTGCTCCTCCATGCTAAGGGAAAGAGGCAGACCGCGTCACAGCCCTACCTAGCATAGCCTCATCACACAACAGAGGAGGAGGAAACAGTTAGAGCTGGCACTTTCCATAGCCCGCACTCAGCGCAAATAGAAGGTTAGGATGCCTCCTATGGTTTATGTAGAGGAAGTGATCCCAGAGGAACCAATTTAGTTCCCTCCGGAATCCCTCCTCTTCACCGTGTCGGATAATTGGAAGCCCCCCAGCCATTTTACAGTGGGAGACAGTGCACCATACACACATAGGTCTGTGTGGGAGGCAAAGGAGGCTTACACTTTCATAGTGGAGGATGAATTCCCTAAGGAATTCCTCCACCTTGACTCCAAGGATGCCACGCTTCCAGGTGATTTCAAAATTTCAAGCGCAACTGAGGAGGTCGAGGATCTCGGGACGGAGGAAGACAAGGAAGGAGCACATGAGGCAACAGTCGGTGGTATGGCGGTGTAGGGTGGCATGGTCCTAGCGTGATCCAAAAACGAAGGTATTACTGATAAATTGCAAGTTAGTTTAATGTACTTTTTGCATTAGATCGTTAAGAATGTGAAATACATAAACTTGTTATCTTGTTTGCGGAATATCAAATGTGACTTTTACTTGATGCTTATTAATGAATAAAGAGATCGGACATTAATATCCATGATGCAAAATGAAGAGAATAGAACAGAAAAACAGAAAGAGAAATAGAGACAAGAGGTTGATAACGGAGTTCATCAATCGTTGGCTACGTCTTCAGGCCCGCTTCCAAGTGGAGGACCTCTTTATTGCTCTTTAAAATTCTCAAACTTCTCTTACAATGCTCTTTGTTGTTACATTACATGCTTCATGTCTGTTGTGCAAGACCTCCTTTCTCATATTCATGCATGCACCATCAAAATCCTCTCAACAACATGAGAAAAAGCCAAAATTTACAAACTGCTCCTTTAAAACCCTGCATCAAAAAGTCTCCTACAAGCTTCAAAAAGTCTGGTTTATATAGATTTTCATGCTTATATGAGGAATCCCAACCTCTCTCAAGATCTGGCCTCTTTCTCGGATCAAATCCCCCTCCAAACAGGGATGATTTTAAGGATGGAAATTTATTTTAAAATGTAGAAACCTTGGCGAATCTTACTAATCCTTCATATGAAAACTATAAATGTTTGGTGATATTTTTGTAAGAATATTCAAATTTCTAAGGATTTTATATAATTTGTATAAAAGTTTGGCGATTTTCAAGGAAAAATAATTTTATCCTATAGAATTTGGGCGAATCATTTTTAGAATAGCGAATATTGTTTTGGGAAAAACCATGGAAAATTAGCCCATGAACGAAATTTAGCCCCTAAAATCATCCATGCCTCCAAATGGCCAAGATATGCTCAAAAAACCACTTTCTGGTCCAAAAATTAGGCAAAATCAACTTTGTATAGTTAAAAAAACCACTTTTAATTAAAATTACACAGTAATCCCCCTTGGGCTGGCACACGCCCCTTTTATAAGGTCACATGAGCTTCATATGGCCAAGCGCTATCCCAAAGGGCTAAGCATTGGCCCATACTTGGCGCTAGCTCCTAGTCGTGGGGTGCATTTCATGTGAACGGTGGTTATAGATATACCCCTGCGCGCTTTCATGGGGATAAGCCCCTGAACTATATGGTGGAGGGTGCCATATTTGTGTGCTGGTGGTTTTAATGCGCACGTGCCCTCGGTTTTATGTGTGTCACGCGACCACGGGTTGGGGCTTATCCCCATCCCCCTCCCTTTTGCGCCCTACCACACTTTACAACATAAATATTTTAAAATGCACTTCATAAAATAAGCAATATGTGTGGCGCGTTGGTGTTTGGTCATTTCTTAAGGCTTGGGCTTGGTGGGTGGTCATGGGTTCAAAACCCATGGATCCCCAAAACTTTTTTGAACTTGCCATATGAATTGTTGATTGGGTACCACGTGGCACCACCTCATTTGCTCAAACTTTGCCACGTGTCCAACTTTGATTGGATTTGTCATCTACATTTGCCCAGACAACTTATGCCACTTGTCACATTGCCATTGGTCCAAGTCTGCATCATGAGGTGTTGCTGGTGATGTCATGCTGACGTTAGCATTGACTTTTTTCCAGTCCTTTGAATTTTTCGTTGTTTGAGAAAATGGTCAAAGTACAATAACTCTCGCATACAACGTCTGTTTGAGAAAGTAAATATACTGCCAAAATCAGCGCGACGAGCCAGTCACAATGGAGTTGGTTTCATCCAATTCTAAGAACTTTTATTTTTTGAGCATTTTCTAAGCCTGGGGAGCTTCCTGGATCATTCCTCCCCACTTTGGAAGCTTTTGGACCACCAAAAGCCTTCTTTTACTCAAGTAAGAAGTGAGGGTACTGCCTCCCCACTTTGTCTTGTATCATCCATCCTCTATGTTGGGATAATGATCACCTGACTAATCACAACAAACATGAAAACTGAGATAGAATTGTTTATCAAAGTAATCATTTCATTTATCGCACAATCATCTACATTCTTTGTCGCACTTTGCAGCCATACACCACTGAACAACAACAAACTAATCAACAATACTGAGTATGAAAATGAAAATGACAAAACATGCTCCCCCTTTTGAACAGGAACAGTAATCAAATTATGCAACCGAACCTCATGTTGTACCCTTGGTGACACTTCATGATTGTTAGAATCATACTGAACCATCTCATGTTTAGTATCACTAATTTCTTGTTTTGTTACAGACATAAGTGTTAAGCTTTTGCTTGCATTTACCATTCTTTTTAACTGCCCTGTAGCTGCAAAAGGCCTGTCAATTTTCATGCGATGAGCACGAACAATGTAATTCTTCCCATCTTTCTTGAAGCAATATTTATTATCCTCCCTGTAGAATATGGCTTTTCTATCATAAAGGTATGGGCTTCCCAATACAATTCCACATATGTCCAGTGGCACTATATCAATCTCTACTTCATCAACATAGTTAGAAGTGATTGCAAACTTGATTTTACATTGCTTGGTTACTTGTAAATTGTTATCACCACATATCCATCCCAATGGATATGGTTTAGGATGTGACTTAGTTTCAAGTCCCAAGTTATTTACAACATCTTCACTGATTAGATTGGCTTGTGATCCTCTGTCTACAAGAGTATCAACTTTAACATTATGTGTTATAACCCTTATGTGGAAAAGTTCATTCCTTTTACCATTTACATCAACTGAACTAGAAGAGCTAGTACTTGCAACATAATTTATACATCAGATTCCCATCGCTACAACCTGTGTCTCATCACCAGAATCTGATCCAAGATCCACTTGAACTGTCGCAGTTGTGGTCTTCTTCCTTCCTTGATTGGCATACTTCTTTGGCTTCATTTCAGGATGTAAGGTCCAACAATGATCTTCATCATGACCTACCTTCTTGCAATGCTCGCAAGTAGGCTTCTCCTTTCTTGTCGTGGTCATCTTCTTCCCTTTCCTTTTTCCTGCATCCTTTCTTTGCCAAGTATCTGTAGAAACACTATCACCAACATTTCCTTTGCTAGATTCAATGTGAATGGCTTGTACACATACTTCATCAAAGTTAGAAGGATTTAGCATAAGAATAGTGTGCCTAAGATAAGAATGTAAACCACCGATATATTTTAGGAGTGTCTCTTGTGTATATAAAGGAATACCCAAATTTAAAGCTTTCTTACGAAATATCTGAGTATATTCGTGTACACTTTGACCTTTTGATTGCCTTAAACATTGCCAATTCATCATTTCTTGTTGCATGTAGGCTAAAGGGTAAAACTGTTGTTTTAATGCAATAACAAAATCATTCCAGGAAGAGATTGTTTTACCACTTTTCTTAAGATCATCTCTAGTTCTGCTTTCCCACCATATGAGAGTTGTGCCTCCCATTTTGAGACTTGCTAGTTGGATCTTAGTTTCGTCATCAACAATCTTTTGTATCCTGCAATAGACTTCTAATTGTCTCACCCAATTATCTAACTTTTCTGCATCTAATTCACCATCATAAGTGGGTAATTGAAACTTTACATCTAACTTTAATAACGGAATATCAGAAGAATGATGAGTTTTTTGCTTATCCTTGGAGGAATGTACACTTGCTTCATTATTATATGATGAGGATGAAGGAGAAGAAGGTTTTGAAGGTCCACCACCTCCAACTCCTCTTTCTGCTCTTACCGAAGATTCACCTTATTCAACTTTTGGATTCCTTCGTTGACCTCTTTCATGGTAAATCTCCTCTACCATGGCTTGCATCAATTTAAAGACCTCGAAGAAATCATCTTCAGATTTGAAGGGACCCAATTTCCATGGCAAAGACATCTCTTGGTTATGCGGTCGCCTTTGAATCTCTGTGTCAAGAGCCTCAAGTTGGCCTTCTCCTCGCTTGAGTTTTGCTCTCGTGAGCATCCAATGCTTCCAATTCCTATCAAACCTTGAAAACCAAATGCTCTAATACCATAAACTTGATCCAAAAACGAAGGTATTACTGATAAATTGCAAGTTAGTTTAATGTACTTTTTGCATCTTGTTATCTTGTTTGCAGAATATCAAATGTGACTTTTACTTTATGCTTATTAATGAATAAAGAGATCATCCATTAATATCCATGCTGAAAAATGAAGAGAATAGAACAGCAAAACAGAAAGAGAAATAGAGACAAGAGGTTGATAACGGAGTTCACCAATTGTTGGCTACGTCTCTGGGCCCGCTTCCAAGTGGAGGACCTTTTTATTGTTCTTTAAAATGCTCAAAGTTCTCTTACAATGCTCTTTGTTGTTACATTACATGCTTCATGTCTATTTTGCAAGACCTCCTTGCTCAGATTCATGCATGCACCATCAAAATCCTTGCAACAACATGAGAAAAATGCCTCTCAAAACATGAGAAAAAGCCAAAATTTACAAACTGCTCTTTCAAAACCCTGCATCAAAAAGTCTCCTACAAGCTTCAAAAAGCCTGGTTTATATATATTTTCATGCTTGGATGAGGAATCCCAACCTCCCTCAAGATATGGCCTCTTTCTGGGATCAAATCCCCCTCCAAATGGCCAAGATATGCTCAAAAACCCACTTTTTGGTCCAAAAATCAGGCAAAATCAACTTTGTATAGTTAAAAAAACCACTTTTAATTAAAATTACACAGTAAGCCCCCTTGGGCTGGCACGCGCCCCTTTTATAAGGTCACATGAGCTTTATATGGCCAAGCACTAGCCCAAAGGGCTAAGCGCTGGCCCATACTCGGCACTAGCTCCTAGTCATGGGGCACATTTCATGTGACCGGTGGTTATAGATATACCCCCGCTCGCTTTCATGGGCTAAGCCCTGAACTATATGGTGGAGGGTGCCATATTTGCGCACTGGTGGTTTTAATGTGTCTGTTCCCTCAGTTTTATGTGTGTCACGCGACCACGGGCTGGGGCTTAGCCCCAGCCCCCTCCCTTTTGCACCCTACCACACTTTACAACATAAATATTTTAAAATGCACTTCATATAATAAGCAATATGTGTGGCGCGTTGGTGTTTGGTCATTTCTTAAGGCTTGGGCTTGGTGGGTGGTCGTGGGTTCAAAACCCATGGACCCCCAAAACTTTTTTGAACTTGCCATATGGATTGTTGACTGGGTGCCATGTGGCTTCCCATGCCTGGGCCACGTGGCACCACCTCATTTGCTCGAACTTTGCCACGTGTCCAACTCTAATTGGACCTGCCATCCACATTTGCCTAGTCAATTGCTGCCACTTGTCACACTTCCATTGGTCCAATTCTGCATCGTGAGGTGTCATTGGTGATGTCATGCTGACGTTAGCATTGACTTTTTGCCAGTCCTTTGACTTTTTCGTTGTTTGAGAAAACGGTCAAAGTATGATAACTCTCACATACAGCGTCCGTTTGAGAAAGTAAATATATTGCCAGAATCAGTGCGACGAGCCGGCCACAATGGAATTGTTTTCATCCAATTATGAGAACTTTGATTTTTTGAGCATTTTATGAGCATGGGGAGCC
This sequence comes from Picea engelmannii, assembly GCA_009831015.1. Classification (NCBI taxonomy): domain Eukaryota; kingdom Viridiplantae; phylum Streptophyta; class Pinopsida; order Pinales; family Pinaceae; genus Picea; species Picea engelmannii. The sequence goes on from ML813084.1 coordinate 27,162, forward strand.
TCCTGGATCATAGCGCCACCACCTATTACGACAATCCTAGAACCATGGAAAGCCCCCTCGCCATTCTTCCACCGGGAGCAACTAGCGCTAGTGTTTGAGCTTCTAAGCTAGATGGTGGATCAGTTCAACCACGACATACTCATGCACCAGCATATCGATATGTTATGTCAGGCATACTCAAATGCACCAGCTAGCCAGAAATGCCCAACGTGCGCAAGACCTTTTGTGTTGCCAACACGGAATGGGCCTCTTAGTGGAGACCACAGTGATGCAACCTCTGATGCTAATGGCTAATTCTATGGATTTGAGTTCAGTACGGCTCCTTGTGCTACTACAACGTAGTTCCATTTTCATGCTTAGATGTTTGTTTAATTTCCAGTTCAATGTCCAGTTTTATTTCTAGTTTAGTTTTCATGGCTGCTCTGAACAGTGGTGTAAAGACTTAAGTCTGCCACCTGCCCTAGTTTCATTTTGGCAGGGCAGATGGCAGACCGCCAATTTTGACATGAACATCATAGTCTGCCATATGTCTTGGTTTTCACTAACTCGACGGAACAGTTGGCGGACTGTTTCTGTGTGTTTTTTTGTATTTGAAAAGTTTTAATAGGATTTTCCCTTTTTATTCACAAAAAAAAAAAAAAAATAGTATTTTATTAATGTACATTAATAAATTAACTAATATTTAAGTATTAATTTAATACTTTATTGTTACTAATTTATAAATTAATGTATTAATGAATAATACTTTATTACTTTATTAATGTACATTAATAAATTAACTAATACTTTAAGAATTAGTGTAATATTGTATTGTATTAATACTTTAATAATGTATTTTTAATTTATTGACGATGATGATGATGATTAATGTCCACTAAGACCAAATTGGTCTATTGGACCTTAAGAGGGTAAGTGATTACTTTCGATTCTTTAGAATTTTGTTTTTGTGTTCGAAAAGCATTAAGAGAAGCTTTCCAAGATCACCATATTTTTGTTGAGTTAAGAGGTTTGGAAGGTTGGTAGTGTGACAAATATTTTGAAAATGAGATCTAATATGGGTATAGGCTGGAAACACTACAAGAAAGTGTTTTTCATCTTCAACCTTCTTAGTGTCACAAAGGTGACACACTCTTTCATCCCATGGCATTTTAGGAATTAACCAACGCCCAGTTTCATTATGGAGCTCATGAGAATTTGTTCTTATCTTAGCAATGCTTATTTTTTTCTTTACACTTGGAAAAACAGAT
>ML813084.1:40370-55789 GCA_009831015.1 Picea engelmannii
TAATTCTTCTTTTACTATTGCTAGTGTATCCTCCTCTTGTTGTTCTTTTATACCAAAAATTATGAGGTTCAAGGCTCTTTTATTACGCTCATGGTCCAATTCGATTAGCTTATTCATTTCCTCTTTGATGGGTTTGATATCCAGTTTGTTTTCCATATTATTGAGGGTCAAATTGTTGGTTAGTTTTTCTTCTAGCTCTTTAATCCTATCTCTCAAGTTGTGATTTTCTTCAACCCCTCCTTCTTGGGTTGATTGATTATGTTTTTCCATTTCTTGAATTCTATCCTTCATTGTCTGCAATTCACTCTTGAACCCTAAGAATATATCCTCTATTTGAGTTTGAATGGTATCTTTAATTTTTTTATGAATCATTGCCTCTAGCTCTATTTGGAGTTTTAGGTCTCTTTCTTCACTCATTTATTCTAATGTTTCTAACTCTATTTGGATTTTGGCATCTCTCTCTTCTCTTCTTTTTTCCACTGATTCCATATAATCTTAAAGGATCTCTAGGGTGATTTTGGGGGACCTCCCCTTGTTACGCTGAATTTTTGGAATAGGTGGTGGAGTGCTCATATTGAAAAGAAGAGAAAAAAGATGTAACAATTATTATTATGTATTGACTTTATCTCTCAAATCAACTTTTAATTCTGAGACTTAAAATAAATAAATAAATAAAATATATTTAAATCTCTTTACGTAAAATTAAAATTGAATCAAAGTAAAAAGTAACTCACCTCATTTCAGATGTCCAAATGCTCAACCCTTTCAAGAAGCTAAAAATAATTTCGGTAGACAAGTCAAAAACTACAGAGATTATTCTCGTTCAAAACCCTAGATATATAATCTTAGAAATAAATATCACTAAAAAATAAATAAACAGAGAAGTATTATTGGCGTTCAAAACCCTAGATATGTAATCTTAAAAATAAAAATAAAAAAGTATTATTGTCATTCAAAACCGCAGAGATATAATTTCAAAATTCAAAACATGTTATTCTCGTTCAAATATATTTAATTTATAAAAATAAAAAAGTATTATTGTCATTCAAAACCGCAGAAATATTAATATTAATATATTTCAATTTTTGTTAAGTTACAAATATATTTAATTTTTGTGTGAAATAATAATGGATATTTCAACTTTAAGTTAAGTTATAAATATATTTGTATATATATATTTAACAAACAAAAAATATATATATATATATATATTTTAATTTTTTAAGTTAAGTTATAAATATATTTCAATTTTTGTGTAAAATAATAAATTAAGTTATAAATAATAATGGATATTTCAATTGTTCTATGAAATAATAATGGCTTATTCTGAAAAGTTAAGTTATAAATATATTGTTTAAAATAATAAATTAAGTTATAAATAATAATGGATATTTCAATTTTTCTATATAATGGTTTATTCTGAAAAGTTAAATTATAAATATATTTCAATTTTTGTGTAATAAAATAATAAGTTTAAGTTATAAATATATTTGAATTTTTATGTAAAATAAAAATGGATATTTCAATTTTTGTGTGAAATAATAATGGCTTATTCTAAACGTTTAAGAATAAATAAAGTTTTAAGTTGTAAGTAGTTTTAAGTTTTCTAAGTTTTAAGATTTTTTTAAGTTTTTAATTTATTTTTAAGGTCATTAACAGAATTCAACCCAATTGTTGGTAAAATCATTTTACAGTGTTCAAAATCACAATTTTACAATGGTTGATAAAATCTTTTTACAGTGTTCAAAATCACAATTTTCACAATTTTACAATGGTTGGTAAAATCTTTTTACAGTTTTCCATATTGTATTCTTTCCATATTGTATTCTTTCAAAATCACAATTTTCGTTTTACAGTGTTCCATATTATATTCTTTCAAAATCACAATTTTCGTTTTACAGTGTTCCATATTGTATTCTTTCAAAATCACGATTTTACATTGTCCATATTGCATTTCTTTCAAAATCACACAATTTTACAATTTTACAGTGTTCATATTGTGTTTCTGAATGCACAAATTGATTCAACCTCGTTAAAAAGGCCTTTTAAAAAATCCAAAGCACTTGAAATATGTATACCGAAGCATCGAAAGCTGCCATTCTAACTATTTTTTCATTTTTTTCTAAATTTCTGGTATGAAAAATGCCTAAAAAGGTAAAAGCTTAAAAACTTAGGTCAATAATAATAATTGACGGGGATACAATGTGAGCTGGACGAAGAAGAGCTAAATCTATCTAATACATATTTGAAATAGCAAGAAATACATATTTGAAATACCAAGAATCCAGGGGGATGGGTATGGGCATGCGCAAGTTCAAGGGCAGCCATTGACCTGGATTCCAGAAGCAGTTGGGCATTTTGCAAGATCGCAATGATCAGTTGCGGAAGGTCCTCCCCACCAATTCAAATTGTCAATTCCTTCCAACTGCAANGGGGATGGGTATGGGCATGCGCAAGTTCAAGGGCAGCCATTGACCTGGATTCCAGAAGCAGTTGGGCATTTTGCAAGATCGCAATGATCAGTTGCGGAAGGTCCTCCCCACCAATTCAAATTGTCAATTCCTTCCAACTGCAAAGAGAAATAACAAAGAACTGCTAAGAAAGCGACTCCAGCATCAAGCGCACCAGACAAGATGTAGTTGTGTCTACTCCACCACTTCTTATGTCTGTTGAAGATGATGTAGTTGAAGATGAAGCCAACAGTGCCCCACATAATGTAGTCAATTGATCTGGCGGGTGGCATGTTGACTGTGGCTCCAATCAAAATAGGCATATTGATGTATTTTAAAAATTTTACTTTAGGAAACTGTTTGGAAAGAAACCAGACTATAGCAGGTGCAATCGCCCCGGCTAAGAAGAACCAATTTTGCTTCTCATATAATCCCAATTTCCCAAACATCCTTTTTGGACCCACCACTCCCCATATAATTGATGCGTTGAAAAACACGGTATCACCTGGGCAAGTCCAGATGTTTCCGCTCACACTACTGTCGCAGATGTTATCCACACTTTCCAGCAGCCACCATGCTGTCCCAAAATATACTGTTGCTGCCACAAGTGTCCCTAGAAGCTGCAAATACAAAAATATATATACATAAACTTCGCCAATCATACCCTAGAAGCTGCAAATACAAATATATATATACATAAACTTCACCTATCATACCCTAGAAGCTGCAAATACAAAAATATATATACATAAACTTCACCGATCATAACCCTAGAAGCTGCAAATACAAATATATATGCATAAACTTCACCGATCATAACCCTAGAAGCTGCAAATACAAATATATATGCATAAACTTCACCGATCATAACCCTAGAAGCTGCTAATACAAATATATATACATAAACTTTACCGATCATAACCCTAGAAGCTGCAAATACAAATATATATCCATAAACTTCACCGATCATAACCCTAGAAGCTGCAAATACAAATATATATGCATAAACTTCACCGATCATAACCCTAGAAGCTGCTAATACAAATATATATACATAAACTTTACCGATCATAACCCTAGAAGCTGCAAATACAAATATATATATACATAAACTTCACCGATCATAACCCTAGAAGCTGCAAATACAAATATATATGCATAAACTTCACCTATCATACCCTAGAAGCTGCAAATAAAAATATGAACTTCACTGATCATACACTAGAATATTAATAAGCTGCTATCAACACTAAGAATAACAATAACCTGAACGATGAACATGGAGCGCGGGGGAACTTTCATGTAATGCCCCAGCTTAAAGTCCTGGAGAAATGCAAGAGCTTGCATCATTGATACATAACCATAAGTTTTGAATGTCACGTTAGCAAGGGGTCGGCCTGGATATAAATATCCGATGATGTACTCCGTTATTATGTTCAGACCAGGTTGCTGCAGGTTGCATAAATACAAATGTGAATAACAATTTTTCTATTTTATTTTCTCGTACCATTTGTCTAATTTTCAAATGTCATGTACCTGATTTGTAGTCGCTTGAATAATACCAATAGGAAGAGTGAAGGTTATTGCAATGCCGCAAGCAAGTAAAACTCCCCAGTATGGGAGCTGCAGTTGTTTGCCGAATCCCTCACACGCTGCTATGGCAAGAACTATCATCAATAGTAACGTAATAATAAACCAGTACTGCGGGACAGACTTGTAGTTTTGCTTCATCAATCTCGTGTGCACGTCCATCTTTACGTCTGTTAAAGCTGCCTTCGTTCGATTCCAAATATCTCTGCACCATCCAATTAATTAAACTCTAAATAACTATATCTCTGCACAATCCATCAAATTAAACTATAAATAAATATATCTCTGCACCATCCATCCAATTAAACTCTGAATTTTTGAGTTTTGTATACGTACTTTCCGTGGAAAAGAAGAACGTGGGTAACTGTAGCAGAAAGTGTTGCAAAGCCTACGCCATATGAATAGGCAAAGAAAGCACTCAAATGCAATTTGCCATACTGATTATATGCAGCCTCATTGAAGGTGAACTGCTCTGTTAGCAATAATGATGTGTTGTACTTATGACCAGACCTTAAAAAGACACTAGATGAAATCATGGGAAATGATTTGGCATCGTAAACATTCTGCCAATATACGATTGGAGTTATGATATAGACCATGATACCGAAGCCTGCTATAACATTAGCTATGGCGAACCAGGGAGTAGAGAGAGGACTGCCTAAAAATGATGCAACCGATGCCCAATCTAACCCAAAAGATCCGATACCAAGGCCGTWAGCACCAGATCCAATCTGTTGCATGGTCACCGAATTCTTCCATATATAACATAGAATCGATATGGTAGAAATCGTGCCGAAGAAAAAATTCGGTATTATATAATAGGAAAAGCTACATGTTAAAACCATCATGAAAAATTGCATTCTTGTCAAGCCACCCTTTGGCCTTTTCTCTTGTTCGTGCAAAGCCCTACGTCAGCAACAACATAACAGTGATTTTTTCTTAAAATATGTATTTACAGACAACTGTTAAAAGAATGTATATCTACTCAACCTTTCTATAATAATGGTTAAGAGAGTGTACTTCTGCTCACCTAAAAATGGAAACTTGGACGAGGTTTGAAGGCCACCACATGTAAGGAGATTCAACCAACAGTTTTCTATAAATCCCAGCCCATCCAAAGCCAAGCATCTAGTAATGTTCAATTGCAAATTCATCAATACATAACACGTCATCTATTTTCATGATTCCAGTAAACTTGCATGTAAAGAGCTAGTAGAGGATCTGTGGAATAAAGAGTTGCTGATACTATAGATGAATATGGCATTACACATACCTGTGTAGTTACTACCAATAGCCATGCTGCTAAAGGATTTATGCTTCTCTTGTAGAAGCCCTTTACTATTGTGACAATATTGACTGCGTAGACACCACTACTTCCAGCAGAGGAAAAAATTGTTATGAGCACATGCTCTTTCATGTTAAACGGTCCTGGATTCAATGAGAAATGCCAGTTTGTTCCCGGAAAACGGTACTTTCTGGTGGGTAGAGTTGCAGCCATAAAACGACCGACTGGTAGAACTGCTATTTGAGCAGACACTGAAGTTATTGTGAGTGGAAAGTCTCTATATCCAAAGAATTGATTCAGAAATGCTAACAAGGCACAACATGTCAATCCCAGAACCCACATACGAAACGTTAACACAGGTGAATTCGGGTCATCTGTTGCAGGCACCGTCAGCGCTACTTCTTCTATTGGGGATTGATCCGATATTATATCTTCTTCTGCTTTATCCTTCGACTTTTCTTCTATTCCAACTGCCAAATACAGGTCACACATTTACATACTACTCACAATTATATCTTTTCTATTCCTGCTTAAATGGAAAGCGATTACTTAATATTGATGATCAAGCAACTGATAATGCTCAAGTATTAAAACATCTGCTTATGTACAAGAATTAAGAGCGGATATTTCAGCAGAAAACGATCATGGACAAAACCCTATCCTGGCTACTAAAATAAATTAATACCTTGGTTCGTTAACTCCAGTCCATTGATGCTTTCTTCATTCTCCAATCCATTGATGCTTTCTTCATTCTCCATGTTAACAGTCGGTGAATCGATTTCTAAAAGGTAGACCTTTTAGGCCCTCTGAAATATGTATTCTGACGAAATTGGGGGAAGGATATAATGCCAACACTGCTATCCCTATCTCACATTTTCTCAGTATGCATTGAAGTGCATAATTATGAATGCCTGATGTTTCTGCACTCAGTTAAGATGAGTCCAGTGGATTATTTGAAATGACAAATAAGTAACCACTTCCCCATTTTGTTTCTGCATTACTCTTAGATATATACACAGAAATACAGTTAGCAGTGGAAGAGATGGAGAACACTTGGCAGTGACATGGATGAGATACGAAATATCATAGAGATAAATAGATTCATAAATTATGTATATGCAGGAAGTTTAGTTAATTAGGGATCTGGGCAGAATATTCAAAAAATCTCCCATCTCCCTTAAAATCAGATTCATCATAACAAACACTGGGGATCGGGATCGGGATCTGGATGGATATCTTGCCAGCCCATTATTGTTGAGATAATGGATATATCATTAGGGTTTGAACCTCTTCCAGTCACCCTTAAAATCTCGTCTCCCTTAAATTCGGATTCATCAAACAAATCACTGGCAAACTTGCGGTTTGACATATTCAGATTCAATCCGTATCCAGGTAGGTTTGGCATATTCATATTCAATCCGTATCTAGTAAGGCGCAGTAATCGCAGTAATCACCATGTAGAATAACGTTGACTTTCACTAAGATTATGCTGGCTTCTATAACATGGATGGAGACTATTTTTTTTTGTGTTTGAGTTGGATAGAGCCACTGGTAATAATAATAACCATAATTAAGTTGATGGATTAATGTAGTAAGTATACCCTGTGCCAGCCTCAGCTAACTTCTTCTACGCGATGCTGGATCGTCGTTGAGCCAGCCCTGCCTGTTTATGAAATCTAGGAGATGGATGGGGATATCAGGGCACGTGTTTCTTTTCGGTTGCAAGATAGACAATAACCGATCTTAACGCCCCCACTACTGACTGCTGCCTTTCTGGTTCGTAGAGTTGCGTTTACCGTTTACCCACAACGTAGGGAGGAGGAGCCGTTCTTCCTTACTGATCGTGGGGCAGGCCACTACGGGTTTAACGCACCCCTCGAAGTTTGCAAAGTGAATAAGTGTCCATAAAGTTTGCAAAGTGAATAAGTGTCCATATTGAGAGAAGTTTGCAAAGTGAATAGGTATCCATTTTGAGAGTCCGAGGAAGAGGTTCAAACCCTAATGATCTATCTGTTACAATAATATGTGGGCGAGATCACTGTGTTCGTGTTTGTTTGATGAATCTGTGTTTGTTTGATGAATCTGATCTTAAGGATGATGAGAGATTTTAAGGATAAGATACCTAATTAACTAGGCTACGCTTCGTGGCAGGCATGCATACATATTTAGGAATCTAGTTACCATGTAAGATCATCAATGTCATCAATGCTAAGAGTATTTCTCTTCCACTTTTCCACTGCCAAGAGTATTTCGGTGTATATATACAGAAAGTAATGCATATTTAGGTGTATATATACAGAAAGTAATGCAGAAACGAAAGTTACTTATTTGCCAACACAAACACTGGACACTGGACTGGTCTTAACTCAGTGCATGACGATATTAACTCAGTGCATGACGATAATCATCAATGTCATCACTGCTAAGAGTATTTCTCTTCCACTTTTCCACTGCCAAGAGTATTTCTCTTCCACTCTTCCACTGCCAAGAGTATTTCGGTGTATTTCGGTGTATATATACAGAAAGTAATGCATATTTAGGTGTATTTAGGTGTATATATACAGAAAGTAATGCAGAAACGAAAGTTACTTATTTGCCATCACAAACACTGGACACTGGACTGGTCTTAACTCAGTGCATGACGATATTAACTCAGTGCATGACGATAATGATAAGTGCATAATAATGACGATAATCATCAGTGCATAATAATTAATAATTAATAATTAATCATCAGTGCGTACACCTATTGACAATGGGCAGATTTAATAGGGATTTAGTGCTTAATAAATTTTCTATGGACAGGATTAAATATGGTTGGAATATTCTTAGTAGTCACACAAAATAAATGGCTGTGATTTCAATCATTAACTTCCTAGCTAGTATAAAGACATCTGTTTATGTGTTTACTTTTTTACATTTACCAAATCATATTTAAAAATTACTTTGATAGCTAACTGATTGCCACAAAAATTACTTTGATAGCTAACTGATTGCCACGTAAGTGATTAACGGAAATTAAAATATTAACACCAGATAAATGAAGCTCAACAGTTTATTTGTTAATCAATAATAAAATTTAATATATTTTTTTAAAGATTATTTTCATCTTATCAACCTTTCTGCGTTGATCAGCCACAATTATGTGGCTGTGCTAGTAAGTAATGCAGAAACAAATGCTGGAATAAAGAATGGAAATGAGTAAAAGCTTTTACTCATTTCCATTCTTTATTCCAGCATTTGTTTCTGCATTACTTATTATTATGCACTGCTTGACTCATTTCCTGCTGCTAGCTTGAGGTTCAAATAGCTTAAGGTTCAAAGTTCAAATAGCTTAAGGTTTAAAGAACGAATGATTGCATCCTTCAACCGTACCGTACAGACAGTTACACATTAATAAAAACATGGGTAAATATTAATCCTCCTGAATGCTTGTTTATCCTACCACCATTTCAATTTTTAATGGCATTTGTTACAGAATTGTCTCTTATGTTTGAAACTTGCAGATACCATGCACTTACAAAACCTAATAGCAAGTACAAGAGGTCTGAAACTTGCAGATACCATGCACTTACAAAACCTAATAGCAAGTACAGGAGGTCTGTAGAGAAGATGATAAATGAAAACAAAGTATCTAATGGAAAGCACTATGCAAATGCAGCCAACAAGTTGAACATACCAGGGTTGATTGTAGAAGTCAAACCTGCCCTCCTTCTCCTCCTCAGCATTCCTTGCTTTGTGAGGCTATCAAAGCACTTAAAACCCTTCTCCTGTCTTTTAAACTGTTGTTTCTCCTCTTTCTTGTTGTGTCTTTCAGGCTTGGCTATCTTCCCAGCCTTCGCTTTTGCTGACTCTACCTTCACTGTTGGTGTTGGGTGTCGAACTGCTAGCTTGGGTGCTTCTAGGACAGGAACCGAGCAAAGATAAGCTCATCTGGACCGCCTGGAACAACTCGTGCAGCTTGTTACTCTTTCGGTGGTTCGAACCGCTACACCAGCTGCTAGCTCTGCTTATGCCCCGCTGTTTGGCTTGGTTTTATAGTATACAAGTATAAATCCCTATCCTTGTCTTTGCTGTTCTTTCTCCTCCTCCTTGCTTCGACTTTCAAGCTTGGCTGTTGAGGTGTCTTCTGCGAAGCACGCCCCTCACGGACTCGAAGCAAGGGATCCCCATCTAAGGGCGCGTCAAGTCTAATAAGGCTTGTTCTGGTACCTGTGTCCACATTCTCCAACTCTTCGTCCTTACAATCTTTTAAGGGCTAGAAGATTTCAAGGCCTACTTGCCTTCTGATACAGCAGTAAAGATATTAGATATTCGATTTTCTCATGGCATCACGTCAACTTCCCAACATAGCATAACAAAATATCTGTCTTTCCCCACAAAGTGCTTGTTTTGCTTCTGCATCTGGCCTGGGGACGGGATAAACTAAAACTGAATTTAGAACAAAGTGGAATGCTGCAGCAACACCAGCTAGAACATTCATAGCGAGCAACACTCGAATTGGAGGGCGGCACTCGCTCACAAGTCTTTCAAGTCCAAGGAGCGCTTAATAGCCACGGGCCTTGGATACGGTTTCACAGGGAGTCAGGGAGTAGGGGGGAGAAACACTGATCAAACCCGACTACCAGCTTCATAGAGAGGAGCTCCAAAAACAAACCTCTCGACCCATTGACTTTGGCAACCTGGTGCTGGACTCGGCCTCTTTCTGTCTATGGTTGTATGCTCCTGCTCCTGCAAGGGACGGTACAGGCGTTGTACGCTCTTGCTCTTGCCAAGTAGAGGGATGGTACAGTCGTTGTACGCTCTTGCAAAGTAGAGTATAGTTGTTGCAACAAAAAGCGTTTGGATATAATCAAGTGCAACGTGGATATAATTTTAACCACCAACTATACTATATATATGTATACTGAGTATATTGTGATTCATCTGTACATTCGGATTTAGCAAAGAATAAGTACGGTTTTATTCCAGTGGAAAAAAGCATTAAACCTTCTGTTTTAACACCGGTATCATGGTTTTGTTTTCATAATGGGTTTTATTTATTTATTCATCTTATGTATTAACGATCAGATGATATTGGGTTTTATTGATTTATCATCCTTATGTATTAATTATATAATAATTTTGATTTATTCATCCTTATGCATTAAGGATATTATTAATTATTCGATATTGTCTTATATTAGGTTCATTTGTTCATTGGGATTAAATTAAAAAATATATATATTTATTCATCCTTATGATATTTTTAATTATTCGATATCTCCTGATATTTTTAACTATTCGATATCTCCTTATATCAGGTTTTCATTTGTTCATTGGGATTAAATTAAAAAATAATAATAAGGTTTTACTTTAGTGGAAAAAAGTAAATTATTTGAAGGGACATCACATAAAGGTATGATGGGTTCTATTTTCATATGGTACATTTCAATTATCATTAAGGTATAATTTATAATTAATTCATATAAGTAAGATTTCATGGTTGAATTGTAAGCTAATGGGAGATCGTCATATTTCATGTCTGTGATCCATGTGTTATGTATGGACTCTTGTGACTAGATTGTTGTAAAATTAATTTATTTTTTATTTCAAACCAAATTTGAGGTATCTAATCTTATCGTGTAGTGTGTGTGAGTGGATGAAAAATATGGGCAGACAACACACTACATTTTTAAAATATAGAGTCACTCCTTTCAGATTATGAGAATGAAAGCTACTCCAGCACAGTGCACTCGCCTTACATGCATCCCATAAAAACTATACCAACAATCCAATTTTTCAATAGATTGTCATTGTTCAATCAAATGTAATTGTGTGTTACAAAACTAATAAGGCATCATTAAATGGAGCAGTGGATGCATGTAGGCATCATGTTGTAGGCAGATATATTGCATAAGGAAGCATAAAAAAACCTTAGACCTTTTAGGCCATCTCAAAATATTTTCGAATTGTAAGCATAAGTTCTAAAATATCTTATACCCCTTGCATGTCTATGTATACCCCTGTAAGCACTATTGTCATGCCACTGGAGAACTTGGATGGATTACAGAAACATCCACCATTCTCAACAGCATGCGACACCGCAACTTTTCAACTCAATGGCAAGGCCACTCCTGTCTACTTATCTCAGACTATGCCTAACACTTAGAATTCTTATCAAGTTATGTTATGATGAAACATTCAACACTTAAACAATTCACAAGAACATGATGCACAATGTACACAGTAAAATACCATGTAAAGAGTCGGGAAACCCAAGTGACTTAACACTCGAAGCATGTGTTATAAGTGACAATACAATAGGTGTGTTGAGCATGTAGATTGTGCCACAACCAAAGAAGTTTACAAAGGAGCACATGCTCCACAGATACATCCAACACCTGTGTGATACATTTTTTTCCTGAAAACTTCTTTACATACCTTCGTTGCATCGATGTGTGCCCATCCCCAGCTCACCTCTTCATGCACAAAACAAAATACTTCACAATTGTCTTTGTGTGTGTCGTAACTCTTGCCCCAGCACTCAACTCTGTCCACAAACTCTCCCAGCTAGCTCGTCTTCCTTCCATAACTCTAAGTAGACTTCACCCTAGAACTCGCCAGATAGCTCTACTCTAGAGTGCGCCCAAAACTTGCCTACTCACACCATCACATCTCCACTCAACATTGAGCCTGTCCAATTGCCAATTTGTCTCAAAGAAGCTCACCTAGCTTGTTGTCTTCATCAAAAGCCCCCTAAGGTGGCATGAGTCACATGACTCGGCCCCTTGGGAGGAGCTCACCTCTTATCTATGGATCCGCCTCAGACTTGCGATGAATATGTGTGATGTTTTTTTCTCCTTGTTGCCTCCAAGTGACTCACCTTCGCGCCTTTATATATGTGTTGGCTCCCACAAGTCGATCATCATGTCCCTTGGTGCCTTGGTGAGTCGACTTGTTCAATGTATGTGTTGCGCCCCTCAACATTGCTAAGGAAACCTCAAGTGCAGGAATGCTTGGGCAGCTCTCCTAACCAACTCGTCGAGCGCCCCATGGGACTATCTTAGTTGACCCACTAAGTCTCCAACCAGTGCCCACATCCATCTGTTTGTCCAACTTTCCAAGTCACCCGAATGCCCAAGTACCTGTCCAAACAACCCATATATAGCTGACTAACTTTCATGATGCACCCAAGTATCTTGTGTTGTGCCAAGCATCCTGCCCACCCAATCGTATGCAAGGTCTGAGGGTGCAGGCTAGGCACCCAAGGCCTTACATCCTCCCCCACTCCAAGTTGTTTCCATCTAAACAACATCCACAGAAATTTGTTTTCTCCAAGTCTCTGCCTGAACTCATGCCTCCATCACAACTGTTTTTGGCAATCCCAAGTTTCATGCCAACATGGAAACCTCAATTTTTTGTCTAAATGGAAACCTCAAGTTTCCCTCCGAAGTGGAAACCCCTAATTTCCACAACACTTGCGATCATCCACAACACTGTGAAACCATCCACACTACCCTCTACCCAAAGTCGTGATGCAACCAATCTATCTTCCACTATGGAAGGATGTCTCCTCCCCAACTTTGTTCGCAATGCACAAGCTGCCATTGTCTTGCTGTGACAACCATACCCTGCCTTGTTGTTGTCGCAACCTAGTTAGAACATGAAAAAATTTCAAGTGTTGGATTGTTGTGTCGAACCGTCGCGCTTATACTCCAACTACTTCCACCATGTCCCCATGCATTGTTGCAGCTAACCACATTTTAGACAAGTTAGATGATCAATCCAACTTTACGCCCAATCTGTGGTCGTGAATTGACATAACCGAACATAATCGTTTATGCCCATGTGTTTGTCACTCCATCCAAGCCAAAAGTACCAAAGAAAGCTCACACTTGCCTCCATGCTACTTTCATCATCCAACTCTGTCAAGAAATTCTTTCGCAACGTCCAAGTATCGCACAAATGAATCAATGTACATATGGAGTTTGACCCCTTTGTCATGTCGTCATGCATTAACTTGTCCAAGTGCCAAATCAGTTGGATGGTTGATCCAACCATCTTATTAACCAATAAAAAGGCACACCTCCATGTCAAAAATCGGTCTCCTCCATCCACAAATCGACTCATCCACACAACATCTCACCAAGGAAAACTCCCTTGCCCCGCCACGCTACAATGTCACTCCAAAACGAAGTCTTCCTCCAAATTCCTATCATCATCTACTCTACTGTGAAAATTGTTTTCACTTCCTCCCATCATCACACCCACTCATCCCACATCCAAGTTGTGTGAAAAGTTAAGGAAATCACCACTCCTCTACCACCCATGCAACCAATCAAATATGTTCTCTTCACTCATACCACACACTATAGGATCCATGGACTGCCTCATCTTTGCTACAATTATTCCCTCCATGGCACCATAGTTTGCTAACAAGTCTTCCCAAGTCAAGTGTGAGCATGGCTTCATCGATCAATCTCTCATCCTCTTTGTCACCTATCTATGCACTGCTCCAAGTGCGCAAGTCTCACACATTCAACAGTCATCGTCGCACTACTACTGCATTCATGTTGTGCTCCAACCTATCTGTGTGGTCCTTCGATCTATGTAAGTTGACAACTTCCTCCACATGTGTCTCAACGTACTGTCCAAAGTGATCCAAGGAAAACGAGTCGGCATTGCTCCCATTCATCTCTTGGAACAAACCAACTTGCTTCTTCCCAAGTCGTTTCATCCTATGGATTTCCATTACGACGATCAAGTCATCACATGACGAATCAACAAAAATGGATAAGGCACCCATGCTCCAAGTCACATCACCCATCCTCCCAAATAAGGCACAAGTATCATTGTCTTCTTCATCGTAGCAAGCCCTCCAACGCACCTCATAAAATAGATAGGAAAAAATTCAACTCCTCCCCATGCCTGCAACCAAATCTGCCTAAATTCCACCTCTGAACTTTCCCAAGCAAGTTTCTCCAAGTCCTCATTTGCATCACCCAAACTAGGGTGCTCCAAATTGTTTTCTGACTCCAATGAAGATCGCAGTACTTGGAAATCCCCCGATTTTATGGTGGAAACAGGTCACACTTGCCTTCCACCAAGTATCCCCATCTCCCTCCAAAGAACTTGTTGTCGTCCTTATACACACTTGCAAACGTGAGCTAAGTCCTGCTCACTTAGTGTGTCCTCGGAGGCACAATGCCTAGGTTCAAAGTCCACACTATCACTCTGACTTGAACCTCTTCCATCTAGGCTAACTCCTAGGGAAGCCAAGGGGGGTAGACCCTAGTTACTAAATGAGATTTACGATTAGGTTTTCTAGCAGTTGATTTTAATTAGTTACAAAGGTTAAGGGAAATCTAGCCTAAGATGTCAATCAACAAATGCAAGATGCAACTATCTAATTATGGGACTCAGACCTTTTCCTATGGAAACTAAGACTAGTGCCTAAGATTGGGCAACGGGGTCAACTAAGTTAAGGGGATGTTCGTTATAAGATGATTACAAGTTACAAAGTATTACAACAAGATAGATACAACTAGACACAAAGAATATATTAGATATTTAAGACTAGATACAAGATGTACAATATACTAACAAGTATACTCGCATGTGCAGGAATTAAAGATACTCAAGATAAAGCAATCATCAACGCATGAAGCCAAGCATGCTCACAACAGATAGAGTTCTGTTGGATTGCTTTTCAATGGCCAAGAGACGTAAATTACTCAAGACCCAATCAAGAGAATGCCTCCAGGTGGATGTGCACTTCTTGAAGGATCACACCACGAGTACAAGAATTAAGGATAGATAAAAACGTGGAAAGCCAAATATTCCAGATGAAATATGTAACCACTTAGACATTACTTCTACAACACATGAAATATAGCTTGCATATGAATGTAGATTGAAAGACAATGAGACAAGTGAGATTGCAAGTGTGTAACTGTATTGTTGATGTTGTAGATTGAAAATTAAATTAAGTGATTAAGTGTGAGATTAATTTTAGCCCTAGCTAGGTGTCAACCCAAAACTCTCCTCCCCCTATTACCAAGTGGTTGTTGGATGCTCAAGAAGTGAGGCAACGAGGCCTACCCTAGCTTCAC
>ML813084.1:56752-69345 GCA_009831015.1 Picea engelmannii
ATCAAATAAGCTAGAAATTATACAATCACTAAACTTAGTTTAGTAAACTAATTTACCCAACAATCTACCTATAATCACACAAATATTCAAAACCAAATGATTTCACCTCATATGCATATAACGAGCCCAGACAAATCTTGAGATCCGTGTATCCTCCAAAGCATTTCCTTTTATTATCCAAATGGAAGAAGTTGTAGCAACTAATTGCTACAAGTTCTTCAAGAGCCACGCCAATGAAGAAACGTGAAAATAACAATGAGAGAGGAAAAGAATAAGATGGTGAGAAAATAGTAGCATAACGATGCAATAATGAAAGGTCAAGGTTAATGAAATTTTTGTTTTTAGGCAGAAATTTCTTACATACGTAAACTAGCTACACCAACGACGAAAAGTGTCGACGACAAACTAAGTGAGCAGGACTTAGCTCACGTTTGCAAGTGTGTGTAAGGATGGCAACAGAACCCATCACAACAACTCAGATCCTACAAAGAACTTGAAACAAGCAGGCTCATTCATGGCATCTCTAACAGCCCCATGTTTCAAGTTGCCATGTTGTCATGGGTCTGCGACTCACCCCAAACCACCAAGTCTAATTGTGAAACATATCTCCTTGCTATGATTGAAGAATAAGTCCATACCCATCCAAAATATGGCTAAGTCAAAAACAATGATGCATCTGAGTCACCACACTTCAATCAAACTCTTTTTCTACACCTTGGTTGTCTTCGTCACTAATGCCTCAGGCTCCACAACACACCCTGTTGTATCAATCCATGTATGGTGAAGCCCAACATAGATGTGTCTCGACAAGGTGCATCCAAACTATCTATGCCAGGTCTTTAACTCAGCTCTGCAATATGCCAAACCCGATCTAAGTCACTTTCTCCATGCAACCAACTGAACCAATCTTCACTACCTTATCATCTCCATGCCCTGACTTCTTCTTCATCAAGACACCATGCACACACCATCCAACTGCTAAGTCATACTGCTACTAAATGAAATGTGTAACTCTATGAAGAGTCACCTCGTCTAAAGGTTGTGGTCAACCTCACTTGCCCAATAAACAAGCTCGACCCATCTGATATTCTTGGTGATGCATGAAACGAAAGTGTCATGGTGAAAACATGCCAAGATAACTGACTTATGACCCAAACTATGTTCTGATACCAATTGTGACGTCGCTGGAGAAATTGGGTGGATTGCAGAAACATCCATTGGTCTCAACAGCATGTGGCACCACAACTTTTCAACTTGGCAATAAGGCCACTCTGGTCTACTTATCTCAGACTATGCCTAACACTTAGAATTCTTCTCAAGTTTTGTTATGATAAAACATCCAACACTTAAACAATTCACAAAAACATGATGCACAATGTATGGAACATCCCCACTATAATCCCCAATTTAATTAATGCTTATGTAGATATAATATGTGGCTACGGCTAAGCGATGCAATATGTGAATTGTGTTTCCTTTTTTTATTAATAAAATGTGATGTTGACTGCTAAGGGAACATGGAAAAGAGATGGGGGATGAATTAATCCATAAGAGGGGGGAGTGTCTAGGATAATGGCCAAGAGGGGTCCAAGGGGGAATTACCCATGAATATTAATCCAACCCATTTTCCTAAATCTGTTATTTTTATATGAACCTTCCAATTTATGTTTGAGTGTTCCCAAATCCAAACATTGAATGCATGTAAGAGGGTGGGTGTGATTGGTCACATCCCAAAGTTATTGGGCACATGGGGGTTGAGTACAATCATTTTGGGGAAGAGTGTGAGTCAAGAAAGGCAAGCCAAAGGGAGGAAATTTGTATGGGTAGACAAAGCAGTTTTTACACATTGAGTTTTTTTTATGAGGAGCAAGGAGAGATTAAGAAAGAGAGCTGGGAGTTGGTGCAGCCATGGAGGGTGAATTCTAGAGCAAGCTAGAGTGTATTGGAGCATATTTGGAGCTAGAAACTGAAGAACTAGGTTGTCATGTCTAAAGAGTGAAATCTTGGGCAAGTTGCACTATAACAACAAGTGTTTGTTGTTGGTTTGCTGGTATTTTTCCTAGCAACGAGTTCCCTTGAGTTCCCAGCTAAGAGATTCTTGGTTACATGTGCTAGAGAGACCCTGATAAATGAATGGGATGCCCGAGGAACTAATATCAGTGAAGGGGTACATTCCTTGGGTTGGGTAGGTCAAGAAAAAGAGAGCTGGTGGAAAACTGAGATAGTTGTAGGAAGATTTTAGTGGGTTGTGAGTTTTATGAGTTGTGAGTGGACAGTGAGAGACCACCCTCTTATGTGGGTTACTAGTCTCATCTCAAGGGTGTTTGGTTGTTGATATTTAGAACAATCAGTTTATGGTTGGGTGGAACATCCATCCCAAGCAGTTGGTTGCACAACTCTTGTTTAAAGGTAAGTGTTTTATCTTGTTACTAAGTTATTTGCATGTGTTATTGTTGTGCATGAACTCTGTGAAATTGAGAATGATTTATATGTTACTGTAATGAGTTGTTTAGTTGCATTTCATGTTGATTATTAGCATGTTGTAGATGTTTCTATTTTATGGTTGTAGACAGTAGATAAATCTATCTTAATTCATATTTGAAAGCTACCATAAATTAGTTAATCGTAAATGAATTAATTTAGTTAGAAAAAAAAATTATGAGTATTATGCATTGTAATGTCCCTCGGTTGGGTTGGGGGATGTTACATTATGGTATCAGAGCTTCTAGTTCAAACACCATGCTTGGATGGGCTCAAACTAGAGTGAATTGGTGAAATTCATTGTTGCAGATTTTGTTTGTGACGGGTTGGGGAAAAACGGAGACGAACAAAGAGGAATCCCCAATTTCATGAGTGAAATTCAAGTTTAAACGACTCTGGACTGTTTAATAGGTTCCATGGAGCCAAGTAGCAAATTTACAAGGCTGAATTTGACTTGGAATGGTCGAAATTCAAGTTTTAATGTATGTCTGTAGTGAGTTACAGAGTTCAGTGAATCGACGGCCAAGATCATGTTTGATCTCAAGATCGACAACCAAGATTCGCTATGATAAATTTTAAAATCCATAAGGTATTAGTCGTTTGAAGGGTTGAGCGAATCAACGGTCGGGATTCATTTTCGGCCATTTAGAAAATAAATCAGATGGATGGCCCAAATTCACCTGGGTTTTTATCGAAATTTTCTAAGTGCGAGGCTTGACAACAAAATCCACCTACGACTGATGGTCAGATCGGTGAGTTTGGTGTAGTGTTTGTAATTCACCAATATAAAACATCTATGGCTGACAAATGATGGATGGGTGTCGATATATTTTACTGAAGTTGATATGATCAACGACCATGATTATTTTTTAGAGATAGATCGACGGTCTAGATCAATCAGAGCTTTTGTCAAAAAAATTCTAAGTAATGAAGATCTCCAACAGAGTTCATCGATGGTCGATGGTCGAATTGGCAAGTTGGGAGAATAGTTAGGTTGACCATAAGACATCTCTGACCATAGATGGTCGACGGCCAGGGATTGGCGGAATCCACCGAAGTGTTTTCAATTGTCGATGGTGATGGACCGATGGTCGGGCATCGACCGATTTGGAAAAGTGTTTTAATCAAGCAAGAGAAGTCACCTATGAATGACGCACCAATGGTTGGGCATCGGCCAATTCAATGAAGTGTTCGATTCATCCAAGAAAAGTGGTTGATCGTCGATGAAGGAAAAGTGAATGATGACGCCATCATCCACATGACATGGCACATCAGTGTCCACGCATCATGCCATGTCAACCAAGAATCAGTCGATGATCAAGCATAAGAAGAATTTGAGAGGTGTTCATTAGTTAATCAGGATCATTGATGGCCAACGAAGAATGATTGACTCAGGAGGTTTGGCATTTTATTGCAAATCAGTTGTCAGGGAGTTGCGTCGATGGTCGACGGTCGTGTCGACAGATTGGGGAAGGAGTTGCGCATGTCTAAAGAAAAGAATCAATCATCAATGGTCAATAGATTCAGGTCAACAATTACTATTTCTCCTGATTTGAGATCAATGGTTTAGATTTAAAGGGTTGTTACAGTAGTAAAACAGTCAGTTTTATGTGAATTTTTTGTGGTTTTTGAAGGTCATTCACTTGCGGGGCATTTTTTAGAGCCTAAATGGCATTTTTAGCCAATCAAAACCCACAAGTACATAGTGTACCAAGGTACATTATGTTTCTGCATCTCAAATAAAATAACGTGGAGAGAGTTATCCAATGAGCGAAATAGTTCGCAAAATGGAGCTCATATGAGAAAGTTACTGCCAAAACAGTGAGGGTAAAATTTTGGCACCGGTTTTACTTCCAGAGGGCATAACTCTATGCTCAAAAGTTTGTTTGGAGCACAAGAGCAGTCAATGGAAATATTATGACCCATAGAATCTGGTGGTAGAGTTAGATTTGGGTTATAGGTACTTGAAAATGTGTTGGGAGAGAAATAAGACAAATGTGGTATACAAGGGTAATTTGGGTAAAATAATCTAAACTTCTCTAAACCATAACTTTCAGCACGGAGCTCGGATTTGGGAAAATGAATAGTCATTGGAAAGGTATTGAGGAGTAGAAGACATATGTCCACCTAAAATTTTGAATTGGGCAATATAGTTTCTCAAAATTTAATAAAGATATTTTTGTGGCAGTAAAAGAATGGAAATTGCAGCCTGTAATTGTTGTAACTTTTTTCTCAGATTTCAGTTTGAGGCATGGTTACAGTCATTGGAAATATGTTTGAGAGAGGAATGCATCAAGGGAATCAAAATTTGAATTGGTGAAATGTATCCTTCATAAATTAATGAAGAAACAATCTGTATTCTAATGGATGAAATGTTTTATGCTATGCATGTTTCTAACAATGATTATTGCATGCACATTTCTTGCAGAATTAGAGGTACAGGAAAGAAACTTCGGTTCTTATATGAGGAATGAAAGTATGGAATATGCTCAGGGATATTACATCCATGAGGAAGAGGTCATAGGTCTGCATGTCAGCATGGGTAATGTTGAGATAGAGTCAAATGGAAGAAGAGATGGGCATGAGTTTGTCACTATGAGAATCCTCCATAGGGAAGTGCATAGATATAGAGATGATAATGAAAGGATTATGAAAACTCTAGAAGAGATACTTTAGAGCTTAAACATGTTGCATAAGAAAGTCAAAAAAGACTCATGCACTAAGAAAGTGGCTAGTGATAGACAAGTGTCAGCATCAAGATCCCATAGGAAAAGGGATGATCATGGAAATGATAGGCAGTGAAGAACCATCATTCTCCAAGGAAATCCACTAGAATAAATCATGCAAGTTCAGGGCCAAGGAGCAACCAAAGTGTGTCTCATGTTTGAAGGTAAAGAAGAAGGCATGCGACAGATATCTTGCAAGGTGAACTCGGGAAGTTTAAGCCACCAACTTTCAATGGTGAGCATAGGAAAGGAGAACAGGTTGAGGCCTGGATGTTGGAAATGAATAAATATTTCCAGCTGCATGATTACCCTCTCAGGTAGAATCTAGAATTACCACCTACCACTTGCAAGGAAAGGAAAACATGTGGTGGGATCGGCTCAAGCAAGTCAAGAACCTTGATGATAAGAGGATCTCATGGAGGTAGTTCAAAGGATATTTCCAAGAGAAATATTTGTCCGAGCATTATTATGAAATAAGGATGAAAGTGTTATTTGAACTCAAGTTGGGAACTATGACAATGGAAGAATATGAAAAGATGTTATTTGAATTGTTGAAGTATGTTGACTTCATCAAGGATGAGAAATTTAAAATCCAAATGTTTCTAAGTGGGTTACCCTCCTTCTACAGTGACAAGATCCATATGATAATCCCAAGACCTTGGAAGAAACCATAAGGAGAAAAAGTATTCTTTATGAGCATAGCAAAGGAAGGACAGTGTTCCAAAAGGCTTGGAATGACAAGATGAAAGGGGAAAATGATCAAAGGCAGAAAGGTTTTAAGCCACACTTTTTTAGAAATAATTCCCAAGCAAATCAACAAGGTCAGTCAACCCAAAATGCACACAAGAATGCATATTAATTTGGGAAATGGCCAAGGAAACAACTGATACAATGTTGGGGATGTGAGGGGAATCACTTATATGGGGACTTCCCTCACAAAGGGGAAAGAATGAGGATTGTCCACAACATTCAAGAGGCTAAAACAGTGGAATACATGGGAGGAATCATGTTAAGTATTTATTTAGCCTTGGACAACAAGCAAGTTGAATATCAATCCCCCATGATTGAAGTGGAAGGTAAGATTGAAAACCAACCCATAGCAATTTTGATTGATTCTGGAGCTAGACATAGTTACATAAATGTTGACATTGTTGAAATATTTCACTTGCAAATAAGTAAGCATAAGAAATCTTGGTTAGTTCAGTTAGCCACGTGATCTAAGATGAAGATCAGTGAGTTGGTTAAAGATTTTCAAATAGACATGAATGGACTCAACACAAAGGTAGATGTAAACATCATACATTGGGTTCATATGATTTTATAATTGGCATGGATTGGTTAGAAAAACACCATGTTGTCCTAGATGACTACAACAAGACAATTACATGTCTTGATGAAGAAGGGCAGCAAAGCAAGATTCAGGGCATTCCAAGAGCTGTAGTTGTTAGAGAAATTTTAGTTATGCAGTTGAAGAAGAGTTTCAGAAAGGGATGTTATATTTTGCAACCCACGTAGAAGAGGCAGCCAAAGATAAAGTGGAAATCATTGAAGACCATCTGATCTTAAAGGATTTTGAAGATGTTTTTAGAGAAATTATGGGGTTTCCACCAAAAAGAGACATTGATTTATCTGTTGATTTAGTTCCAGGAGTTTCCCTAGTGTCCAAGACACCTTATAGAATGGGTGCACCAGAATTGAAAGAGTTGCAGATGCAAGTTGAAGAGTTGTTAAAGAAGGGGTATATATGCCCAAGTATGTCACCTTGGGGAGCCTCTGTGCTATTTGTGAAGAAGAAAGATGGAATCTTAAGGATGTGTATTGATTTCCGACAGTTAAATAAGGTAGCCATAAAGAACAAGTATCCTTTGCCAAGAATTGATGATTTGTTTGATCGGCTAAAAGGTGCAAGAATATTTTCCAATATTGACTTGAGATCATGATATATTCAAGGATAAAATAAGAAGACATCAGCAAGACAACATTCAAGACACGATATGGGCATTATGAATTCATGGTAATGCCATTTGGACTATCAAATGCCCCAGCATTTTTTATGTGTTTGATGAATGGAGTGTTCAAGGAGTACCTAGACAAGTTTGTAATTGTGTTCCTAGATGATATACTCATCTACTATAAGTGAGAAGAGGAACATGAGAAAAATTTAAGAATGGTGTTGCAAGTTTTAAGAGAGCAAAAATTGTATTCTAAACTAAGTAGTGCATATTTTATCAAAAGAAGATTCACTACTTGGGGCATATAATTTCAGCAAATCGAATAGTTGTGGATCCTGAGAAGATAGAGGCCATTAGAGGATGACCAGTGCCAAAGAATGTGACAGGATTTAGATCATTCATGGCTCTTGTCATTTATTACCAAAGATTCATAAAAGGATTCTCAAAGATTGCAAGTCCAATGTTGGCACAGGGGCAGACCCAGGGTTCAACGTTACAACAGTGCACCAACAAAACTCTAACTACTAGCCCTTTCAGCAACACCTGCGAAGTAGATGAAGTCTCACCCGAGGTAGAGGCAGGGGTGGTTGCAGGACTCAGATATCTGCAACCTTAGCTAGGACATGGACCTGTGATTCTAATACTTAACAGAGCACTTAGTAGTTAATCTTCATCAATATTCAGTCTTATTATAATTCACAAATAGCATAGAGCATCGCAACATTTACTTAGATCTAAGATCATGGTTCACCCCCACCCTGGGGATACGTCCACAAAGTCTTCTTCTTTATTAATGTATTCAGTCGGTTACAACAAAAAGCCTCCAAACCCTACTGTGCACAAGACAAAAGATCTATGTAGCTCGATAGATCCTTCTTCCTTGCCTTACAACACAAAACCTTCTACAGTCTCTCATAGGGACTTGCACTCAGCTCTGCAAGTCTTACACAAAATGCACAAAGCCTTACAATACTTGATCACACAGATCCAACTCTTAGCACTTTAGCCAACTTGCACTAAGCAATCACCAAGTGCACTAAGCAACAACTTCTACTACTTCTTACATTGCCTATCTACTTATACATTACAAAAGTGGGCCTAAGCGTGGGTGAACCCACGAGTCGACATCCCTTCCCCATTACATTAACCCAATACCCTAAAAGGACCCAAAAATGGGTCTAGCTTCCACAATTTCCTCTTTGCATTGTGCTCCATCTTTGACAAGCTGTCGAAGTCCCAAAAATGGTCAACATGACCAAGTGTTCCTCAAAACTTGGTCAAGGGCCAATAAGCCCCCAACACTCACCTGTGACTCATCCCAAGTCACTCAGGTCTGGGTAACTCTACCTCAAAGGTCTCGAGCTACTTCGACTTGTATCTGTGCTACTACTTCTTTCTCATCAAACTCATGAACAATTGCTTCACTGATAGGTC
Organism: Picea engelmannii; assembly: GCA_009831015.1. Taxonomy (NCBI): domain Eukaryota; kingdom Viridiplantae; phylum Streptophyta; class Pinopsida; order Pinales; family Pinaceae; genus Picea; species Picea engelmannii. The sequence continues at coordinate 65,346 of ML813084.1, forward strand.
CTTCCATTTGTTTCTCGATTGTAGCAACTACTTGTTCAAGTAGTGTTCCTTGGCCTTCAATTTCTTCAAATAATAGGTAGGTCACCTCCTGGCTTGGCTGGAGTTTCTGGGTGACTTCCATCACTATGTTCTACGTGGTAAGAATGAGTTGTTGGGCAGTGCGTTGTTCCTGGGATCTCTTCATCCTCTCAATGGGTGACAGGAACTTGATTTTCGCTTGTACTGTATCGGCTTGCTGCTTTGCTTCCTGGAGTTGAGACTCTAGTTTCTTCAACTCTGGGTCTTCAGATAGTTGTTCATATATCTACGTGCTTCTGCTACTTAGTTGTTTACATTCTACAACAAGTTTTTTAATCCTCTCGACTGCATTCTGAGCATTCAATTCTCGTTGGTCGTGCACTTCTTGCAGAGTCTATGGTATGGTCTAAATCTCTAATCCCATGACCCTTTGCTGAAGTTGTTGAATAACTTCAGCCAGCTTCATCACTTGGTTCTCTATGGACTCTTCGGCCTTCTGCTCTAAGCCGGTCACAGAGAAAAATGCTATGTTGACTGCTTCTTCAATTCCTATTTGCTTTGCGAGCAACTTCTCTTTCTCCTTTTGGATCTTCGCCCTGTCTTCTTCAAATTTTGATTGGAGAGCATTCTTCTCTTGTTGCGTGGCTCAGCATTGTTCAGTAAGTTCCTCCTGTTCTTTCTTTAGGGCCTGGGTGGCCTGCGCTTTTTCTTCCTGAGCATGTCAAATGCATACTTTGATTGTATCAACAATCTTGCAAAGCTGAACTGATTCATCTCCCGCTTCTATTGTTCCTTCTGGAAAAGGTGCAGTAGAGGTTGCTCGGTTAGATTGGAGTGCTTTTTGTACTCCCTAGAGTGCAATATCAATCTGGCTATACATATGTTCCTACTTCTCTATGATTTTCTTTGAAGCATCATTGACCGCTGCAACAATGAAATCAAAATCATCCAACGTGAGGGAAGTTCGCATCTTGGTTATAGGGGTTCTTGGTTTCTTTCTGGAGGAAGATTTCAGAGGTGAGACCTTCCTTTTCTTCGATGAGTCTTCTTCATCCCGAGGTGATGGTACTTCAACTCTCTAGGTTTCTGTACCTTCTTCTCCATCATCTGCTTCATCTGGTGTAATGGAAGTCGTCTTTACAGATAGGCTGTCAACATCCTGAACTTCTTCAGTCTTCTTCGTTGACTTTGCTTTCTTTGTCTTACTGGGCCTAGGTGTATCCTATGCAGTTATGGGGCTATCGATGTCGAACATTTTTGCAGGGTCTGCTGGAACAAGAAGGTCCACCGAACATTCCTTGGTGATCTCTTCTAGGTCTTCTTCTGTCAGCTTATAATAGGACTGAAGTTGTTCCTGGTGCTCATTAGTGCATGGGGTTAGGTATATAAAGTGGTGGTCTACGCTGAACTTTATCAGAGGTCAGAATCTCTGTAAAGTGTTCAGGGTTATGCATGGTTTGCTCCTTATGGTTGCTTTCAATTGGTTATAGTATGTGTGGAAAACGGCATTCGATTGCCATTGCTTTCTCATGTCGTTCGAGTACCATAATGTACTGAACTTCGTGGCTAGTGGCTCAAAGGGGTCCAGGTCCAGGAAGGTTGCACCTTTCGGTAGCTCCCATGCAACAAAAGCGATCAGTATCAGGAGCCAGCAAAAATGGAATTCATGCCCCTAATCCTAGGCTTCTCTACAGTCAATCTCTAGTTGATTCACTAGGTACTTCACCCAGTTCATCTGTAGTCCCTCGGTGCACTTTCCTACGAGGTCAACTACAAAGATAGATACTTGTCTTGGTCGATTCTTGTGTACCAACTTCCATGCGATCAGTTGGCATGTGAGGTGCACTATGTCACTTTCAATGGAAGCTACCTTGTAGCCTCTCGCACCTTTCTCAACATCGCCATAGGCTTCTTTGATCTTCTGTGCAAGAGTGTGGTCTGCGGTCTTTCTAGGATAATACTCATGGGGATCAGGGCCCTGCATGCTAAGCTCGGTGATCCTATTGATCAGTGAAGGATCAACAGTTATGCAACAATATAACCACATGTATCCTCCATGGTAACTTGCTAGCAGTAGTTTTACACAAGCATTCACCTCCTGGTGTCTTTCAAAGTGCGGTACTTTCATAATGTTGAGCAAAGTAGACTGCGTGAGGTTCATCGTCCATTGTTGAGGAATGAGCTTTGAATTCTTTCCCTTAGTTCTCGTCAAGTACTTATATAGGGAGAGCATGTTGTAAGGTTTACGGTCCCCTAGGTTGAAGTCACAAAACTTCAATGTTGTAACCTTGTCTTGATTTGCGCGGTAGGTGCGCACTCCTTTCAGTAGATATGCAGTGACTAGGGTGTATTCAAAGTCTCTAGGGGCATTGTCCCTATTAATATCACCACTCAAAGGGGGTATGTAAGCTGATAGGATGCATGGCACTAAATTTGCGTTGGCTATGTTGTCCTTATGCTTAGTTCTTCTTTCTGCGTCGGCTCGAGATGTTCCTGCTAGAGCAGTCAATGGGGAGGCTTGCACTCCTCCCATCGATGATGCTTGGACTCTGATGGACATTCTTCTTTCCGACATGGTTCTCTCAGTCATTAAATGAAGAAGGACCTCTCTGACGAATTCCTCAAGTTCGATGAGCTCGTTGGACATACGCACTCGGGAAAGATAATCGGGGTCACGATGATATCAAAATGTTGCACTAGGATGAACAATCTGCTTGCAATGATCACTGTAGACAATCACTAGTTCTGTGGGCTTCGATTTCTTCATTGGAAAAAGTGTTCTTCAGGCACGACGCGGCGAGATAAATAGGAAATTTGTCAATGGTCTACTTGCAACAGGTATGAAGCTTTCATGAACGTTGATCCATTCGTTATGACATGGTCCAACGGTCTAGTAGTGATCTTTTAATGCTTTTCTTCCCATTTGGGGTGGAATTCGAACGGGTATATCGGTCCAACGACTATATTTCTTCGCCATGGCGAAGTGCCATATGTCGTTGTTCTGGTATCCCGGTGAAGCTCAATTCCTTTGATTTTTCCTTCTGTGAATTTTTCTATGGAATCTTCTATAACTTTTCGATCTTGGATCTCTTCTTACTTAGCTTCCTAGCCTTCTTCCCAGTGAGCTTTTTCTTAGTCATCCTTTTTCCATTCTGATCCTTATATTCTCTCGACATAGTCACTTCGCGATGCTGAGATTCTTTCTTCAGATCCAAGGGTAATACACCTTCATCATATGGATTATGTATTTTGGTCTGTTGTGGTTCCTCTAATGCTCTTATAGCTTTGACATCCAAGTCCCTAGTGTTTACTAGCTTAGATATGTTCTCTTGTTCTTCCATCAAGTGGGAGATCTTTCTAGTCATAAATTCCATGAGTTCTTGCTTATTTTGTTCTAGGGCTTCCTTTTATTATTTTCTTTGGATCTAGTCTTTTTCAATCCAGATCTTACCTAACAAAGCTAGAAATGGGGCATAGTCCTCAATAAATTTAATAACTTTGAATTCTTCCTCCGTCGAAGCTCCATGGGTACTCATAGCTATCCAGGTAATCCTGCCACATAGGGTTACCATTTTTCCTTTAAACAATCCTATTTTTCCTAGTGAAGGAACCATAGCAGGCCTTCCTAGGGTTTCCCAAGTACTTTCTGTCGTAATGTTCATCTGTGTTCCCTCATCCAAAGCACAGTAAATGTCGAAGTCTCTTATTCTTACTTCAATTTTCTCTTTTTCTTTCAAGATCTCTGACAAACTGACATCTTTATGTTCATCCAGGGTTTCTTTCATTTTCAACAACATAATCTCTGATTATTTCTGGGGTTCTTCTATAATCTTAGTCTCTTGATCTCCTTTAGGGTTTGCTTTCTCCCTATTCAGCTTTTCAAGTCTAGCAATCATTCTAGGACAATCCAGTACTTCATGGTCCATGGCCTTACAACATAGGCAACTAGGGTTTCTCCCAGGGCATTCCTTAGCAAGATGTC
>ML813084.1:88630-100480 GCA_009831015.1 Picea engelmannii
AACACAATTGTGTCTATCCATAGTAGTACATAACTACAATCTAGTGGTACACTACCACACCAAGTAACACACAAGTACTTGATCAGCAACGTATAGTCACGAACAGTGGAACACATTCACCACAGTAGTATACATCTACTATCATACAGTCTTCATAACAATCATCTGATATCAACCTGCACAAAAACAATGTTATGATATAAACTGAATCATCTGGGCCAATGTTTCACTCACATCTGTGAGATCTGAAAGAATATCTGCCCTCAGAGTAGAACAATGAGATATCTAGACTATTCTTCTCAAGTAAGGAAGAATAATTGTCCTGTCTTTTGAACCTGGACCATTCCCCACCCTGGGCCATTCTTCCTACACTAATCAAAGTGCACCTTGGAGAGAATGTATAAACCCTAAGGAATGTTTGTCCATGATTGCTGAGCCTGGACCATTCCCCACCCTGGGCCATTCCTCCTACACTAATCAAAGTGCACCATGGAGAGAATGTATAAACCCTAAGGAATGACTGTTTGGACCATTTCCTCTGTTAACCATAAGAGGAAAAGACTGTCCTGTACCAAGCTCCAAAATGGACCATTCCTCATGTTAACCACAATGAGAAATCGATGTCCAACGAGGCGAGCCAGTCTTCTTGAGTAACCCTCAAGAAGAGAGACTGCCCTAGACCACTCCCCATGTTAACCACAATGGGAAGTCGTTGTCATGATACATCAGCAATCTAGACCATTTCCCATGTTAACCACAGTGAGAAATCATTGTCTGTCAGAAATATCAATCCACTTTCCGAACTGGAAAGGAAACTACTCATCCTAGACCATTTTTCGAACTGAAAAAATGATTGTCCATAAATCAATACATATTAGTGCTCCCTCCCAACCTGGGATTCATCTCTTCCTTTTTCAATAAGGAAGTCGTCTCCACAAGCTCCATCTTGAGTACACAAACTCTTTTATCTTGGACAGAAGCTTTACCAAGATGTTTGTTTATCTTCTCATCTATGGAGATATGTATTGGAGAACAGCTTTCTCCTTTTTGAATTTCATCACGGATAATGTAATGCTTGATTTCAAATGTACTTCATTCTGGAGCACTGGTCTTCTTTGAAGGCTTCATGTAGCTCTAATCAATATATCATTGTTGGAAAACTGGAACATATCCATGTGGCACTTCTTCTGTCATCATGAGATTTGACCTTCTGAGTAATCATCTTGATACAATATCTTGTTATAGGAAATCTTCACCATGCTTCTGCTATGCACTGGAGGTTCTCCACCAAGTTATTTTCTTCCATCTGCATACAAGGGTCTCTTTCTGGTATGCCTCAAAGTCTTGCGATTGCTCTTCATATGCTCTTTGCTCAATTTCTCTAGAGAACATTCTTTGCATTTATTTGATGTAGAACTCTAACTCATGGATATTGACTCATGTAAAGATATGTTTGGTTTACTGAAATGAGTAATCATCATAGTCTTCTCCCTCCATCTGGGAGAACCTCTAGTTCTGGATCTTGCAATACTTTCATTCATAAGTCTTCCATACACTGTTCTTCATCACAATTTTCAGTTTCTCTGCTTGATTTATTTTAGTGAGTTCATGTCAGGCTGGTAATATTGTGATATAATGAATGGTTGTTCTGGCTTCTCTTGTTTCTTGGAATCTTCATGTTCTTTCTCATGTTTTTCCTTTAGTTCTTGGGTCCATGGAGTTTCTTATATATTCCATGCCCTAAAGATTTCACTTCTTTCTTTTATCATAGGATCACGGATTTGGATGGACAACCAGGGATACTTTCAGGATTTTCTTCAAAGAGGTCTTCTTCTGCGGTTGAACTAAACACGTACTGTATTTCATGGCTGCTACCATACTTCATCATTTTTAATGGATCATATTAGCTCCCTCCTAATCCTTGCTTCATGTATGAGTCCATATAATCATCTCCCTCCGTCTAACAGAGTCCATGCTTTTGTCTGCATCCTTATTGTTGTATGCAATATATAATTGGCTCTCTCTGTCTAATAGAGTCCACACTTCCATCTTGTTGTCTTCTACAAAACATTATAAGTCTTTCTATGACTTTTTCTGTCTTTGCTTCTTCTAAGTCTCTTCATGATTGATTTGGCGTATTTCATCCTTTCATGTGTATTATCTAATGATATCAATCCTTATCTTGTTGTTCTTCCATAGGTAAAGTTCTTCCTGGAATACATTATCTTCTAGGAGATAGATATACAAGATATGTACAGAGATGATTCAAACAAGATATGTACAAGAAATAAGAAGAGTATTGTTACCTTCAAAAGAAGAAGTCTCTTTCATATGGCTTAGTCTTCTTTGTATGTTCCTTTTCTTAGGAAACTGATGCTTTTTGTTTCTCCTTCCTTTTCTTTAGCTCGGAACAATGATTCTTGTAGTGACCATACTTTCGATAGTTGAAGCATTGTATTTCTGAAATGTCTTTCTCTTGATTTGGCTTCCTCCTTGAGCCAAACTTCCTTTTGTTCCTGAAATTCTTGAATCTTGCTGTGAATGCTTGATCATCGTACTTATTTTGGGGTTTCTCTTTTGCACTGATCCTTGATTCTTCTTGAGCACAGCAAGTCCAAAGTTCTTCAAATGTCGGATACTCCCTTCTTATGTTCATGCTTACGGAAAATGCATCCCACATCTTGGGAAGACCATTGAGTACTATGTTTACCAATTCCTTCTCTGAGATGATCTCTTCAATAGCTTGTAGTTGATCTCTTAACTGAGAGATTCTCACAAAATATGATGTTATGTTGTCCTCGTCATTCATCTCCATGTCACGGAGCTCATTCTTCAGACTCATAACTTGTCCAATGTTTATGACCGAGAAGAGATTTGTTAGGACATCATACATCTTCTTCGATGAGTTAAGATGGGAGATGTAGGGTATCAAGTGATCTTTTATATATTCCACTATGATACTAATAACATTGATGTCACCGTGTTTGAACTTCTCCATAACTGCAACGTTTTGTGGTTCCTTCTCTTTTCCTTCTTCAAACACTGGTTCCACGGTCTTTCCTTTCACGATATTCAACACTTTATTCTTGGAAAGGATGAGTTTGATCCTTGTCTTCCAAGCTCTGAAGTTAGAAGATCCATCTAATTTGTTCTCTTACTTCATAGAGTAAGTCATGGCTACTTTGACTTGGTCAACCCTAGATTTGACCAGAAACTCAAACTCGACGCCTTGGCTTGCTGCGAGTATCAGGAGATGCGCTAGGCTAGGGCACACTGATCTGTCCAAAAATTAGGTCAATCCCTTCACTTAAGGTGCCTCAACGAGAGGTTTAGGGTTTCTGCAACTGCACCTACTAGTAAACCTAGTGGCAGTGCTATGGTGACTACTCCTACTAGAAACCCTAGCAGCAGTTCTCCAACGAGCTCAATATCCTTACAACTATGTTTCCTTCCAGTGGTTAGACTGAATGAAGGAGGTGTGGGCCCATAACCTGTTAGAATATGAAGGATTGTGCTCATTTTACCATTAACAATATCTATATTGTCACCCAACCATAGGCCGAAGCCACCCTCCAAGCACCTTAACCTTAACAGAGAATCACTCTGGAAGAAAACCCTAGGCTAAATAGCCAAACAAAGGGTAGCACACCTTTCCCCAAGGATAACGCACCAACAAGAGTTGATCGGATAGTCCAAACCCTAGCCAAGAGATATTCCAAGCCAAAACGTAACTGCTAGCTGCAGCAGCTGCACCGACAGCTCTACTCAAACCTGCGCACAAAACTGGGCACTGCAGTGCGCACAAGTTGTTGCTCTGCAATTCTGAGATTGCTTGCCAGAATGAGAACTGGCCTCCTATATTTATACTAATTTTGGCTAACTGCCTGGGCTAACTTCTCATTCTGGGTATTTGTCTGTTCAGTATATATTATTATTTCTGGGCAACTTCTTCTCTTGGAGGCTAATAACCTAATATAAATTATCTTCTTGAGCCGACAAGTCTTCTAGGGTTATTAGCCAACTCATTAGGGTTTCTTCTTGCTTCCTGGAGTATTCTATTCTCATCGGGTTTACACGTGGAGGTAAATACCTCCTACAGCTACCATAATATCAACATACACATCCTGGACCAGAAAGTCAAAGTGCTCAAGAACAAATCCATAGGGTTGGTAGAAGTTCAATGGACCTGTTACAGTCTTGAAGATGCTACATGGGAGCATGAAGTAAACATGTGGGAGGAATATTGATGCAACCCCCCCTTTCTCTCCTAAGTGTTACGCGACCTCTCAGTCAAGGATCTTCAACTTCGAGCCAAATTGGCTCTCTGATACCTTGATGGTCTCACTTATGAATTACCACAGGTCCTTTCGATCCTCTGTTGTAGGTTCTATGGAACCCATGACCTCCTTCTTCGCACGACTGAACTCTCAGGTTTCAGGCGTGAGCTCTCTTCTCATTAGCTCCCTATCACATGTGACCTCGAGCTACGTCCTTGTGTAAGAGAACGATTGTGGGCACATCCAAGAGTGGATTGGGATCAACCGATTTTCTCCCCGCAATTTACCTCCAACTGTTATGTACCTCTTCACTGATACCATGGTTTCGATTGCGGCCCACTCTCAAAATTTTAACGTCCAGGCACTTTCTTGCCCCGCAATCGAGCGTGACTGTCGATCTTAATATCTTGACGGTGCTTATGGACTGATGGTTGAGATCTACCTCTTTCAAACCAATGATTCAGATCTAATTCTCCTGAATTGGGTGGTTGATATTTACTTCGGGTCTTTACCCGGAGCCCCACGGATTTATGCCACTTGCCCTCTGGATCGGATGATTAACGTTTACTTCGGGTCTTTATCCAAGATCCACAACTTTGCGCCACCTGTTCTTCAGATCTGACGGTTCAAATCTACTTCAGATGATTTGATGCTTAAGATTTCCTTCGGACAATCGTATGGTTGAGATTTACTTCGGATAATCAGATGGTCCCAAACTACTTTGGAACTTTGGCAAGTCCCCTCTCTTGCGTGTACGAAACTCTAAGGCTCACGCACCTTGATTTGATCGGACGGTTGTTGGTCCTTTGAATTAGTGATCCAATGACCATTGTCTCTCTCCCTTCTGATCTTTCGACTTCCTCTGAATTAGAAGAATTTTTAAGTATCCAAAGGCCTCGCCCTTTGTTCCTCCTATGATTTCGTCTCTTGGACCTCGTCTACACTTCTGGAAAATGCTATCCCTTCTGAGCTTTCATCAATGGACTTTGAATTCACCCTGGTGCACACTTGCGCTCTGTGTTCAAACTTGCACTGGTTCTCCTTGAGTTTTCAACTTACTTAGTTTCTAAGGGACTCGGCCCTCCTGCGTCTTTCAAAAGACTTTCTAGTGCCCTCCTGGCACAGTCTATGCTCGATATCTTGAGCTTTCGAACTTGAAACAAGTTCTCCTTTACGCGCACTCCTTGTGCTTAGTATGCACACTATGCATACAAAATTTCCAGGCTATCTCTTCTGAGATTCGAGTAAAAAAAGACTCTCTTACACACACTCCTTGTGTTCAGTATGCACTCCTTGCATAACTTACAGAAGAGAACAATTGAAACTTATACTAACATCTTACAGTTTCAGATACTCGAAATGAAAAATCATTCATTCATGAAAATAACAATAACAAGGAATTGCAAACAGTAACAAAACTATGCATTCGGATCAATTTCCCTTTGTTATATTCATTCAAAAGTAAATGGCTACAACTATGATCAAACAACAACTAAAAACTTAGAATTTTCCTACTAACCTGGAGTAGCCTCATTTGGGAGTACAAAACCTCTATTTATCTCAGAGGGTCCTTAGGGTTCCCCCCAACTACTCGTCTACTCGAAACAAAAACCTAACTGCTACCTAAGTTTCGTTACATTCAAGGCTAGGAGTGAAACTCCCAGATCACTCGTGATCATCAACTTCCAAGCACTTGATCTTCTTTCATTTTTCCAATCAGCTCCAAAAGATTTGCAGTAACTCCTAGCATTTCAGATTCCGAAATGATCCCCAAACACTGAGTTGTCCTTCCACGTGTGCTCGTTGACAATGCTCTTGCATCAAATACACACAATTTTTTGACAATTTTGAAGAAAATGGAATACAAGACTCCATTTTGAGCAGCTAGAGTTATGGAACCACATCTCATAGTAATATCCAACTGCGTAGGGACCCTGATAAAAGAATGGCCCATTCCATGGGTTAAATATTGACAAACAAATGAAACATTCCTTGGGTTAGCCCTGATAAACGAATCGTGCATTCCTTGGGTCAACAAGTTGAAAGGAACGTGAGATCATGGTTGTAACTACTACTAGAGTTGTAAAATTGGAGAATTTTTATTTTCTAAGTATTGTGATGTAAATTTTCATATATGTATATCGGCATAGAGTTCACTGAGGACGACACAAAATTATAGGGGAGGGGGAATGTAACATCCCCACTATAATCCCTTGCTTAATTAATGCTTATGTAGATATAATTTGTGGCTACGGCCAAGTGATGTAATATGTGAATTATATTTCCTTGTTTTATTAATAAAATGTGATTTTGGCTGCTAAGGGGACATGGACAAGAGATGGGGGATGAATTAATCCACAATAGTGGGGAGTGTCTAGGATAATGGCCAAGAGGGGTCCAAGGGGGAATTACCCATGAATATTAATCCAACCCATTTTCCTAAATATGTTATTTGTATATGAACCTTCCAATTTCTGATTGAGTATTCCCAAAGCCAATCATTGAATGCATGTAAGAGAGTGGGTGTGAGTGGTCACATCCTAAAGTTATTGGGCATATGGGGGTTGAGTACAATCATCTTGGGGAAGAGTGTGAGTCAAGAAAGGAAAGCCAAAGGGAGGAAATTTGTATGGGTAGAGAGAGTAGTTTTTACACATTGAGTTTTTTTCATGAGGAGCAAGGAGAGAGTAGGAAAGAGAGTTGGGAGCTAGTGAAACCATGGAGGGTGAATTCTAGAGCAAACTAGAACATATTTGGAGCTGGAAATTGAAGAACTAGGTTGTCAGTCCTGAAGAGTGAACTCTTGGGTGAGTTACATTGTAACAACAAGTGTTTGTTGTTGGTTTGTTGGTAGTTTTCCTAGCAGCAAGTTCCCTTGAGTTCCCATCTGAGATATTCTTGGTTACCTATGCTAGAGAGACCCTGATAAATGAATGGGATGCCCAAGGGACTGATATCAGTGAAGGGGTACATTCCTTGGTTTGGGCAGGTCAAGAGGAAGAGAGCTAGTGGGAAATCAGGATAGTTGTAGGAAGATATCAATGGGTTGTAAGTTTTATGAGTTGTGAGTGGATAGTGAGAGACCACCCTCATTTGTGGATTACTATCCTTAGCTCGAGGGTGATTGGTTGTTGATATTTGGAACAGTGATTCTATGTTTGGGTGGAATGTTCGTCCCAAGCAGTTGGTTGCAAAACTCTTGTTTAAAGATAAGTGTTTTATCTTGTTGTTGAGTTATTTACATGTGTTACTGTTGTGCATGAACTCTATGTTGATGAGAATGATTTATATGTTGTTGTAATGATTTGTTTAGTTGCATTTCATGTTGATTACTAGCATGTTGTAGATGCTTCTATTTTATGGTTGCAGAGAGTAGCTAAATATGTTTTAATTCATAGCTGAAAGCTACAAGAAATTAGTTAATTGTAAATGAATTAATTTAGTTAGCCAAAATTTTGTTTTTATGAGCATTCTGCACCATAATGTCCCTCGGTTGGGTTGGGGGATGTTACAATGTGCATAGTAAAATATCATGTAAAGATTAAGGTGGCCCAACCGGCCTAACACCTGAAGTACATGTTAAAAGTGACAATACAATAGGTGCACCAAGCGGGTAGCTCGTGTCACAACCAAGGAAGTTTACAAAGGAGTATGTGCTCCATGGATACATAAAACTATTGTTCCAAATATGTGAAGGTTTTCATTTTAGGAAGATAGTCAATTGTTTTAGTGTACAATGTATTAGTTGGATGTACTCATTCTCTACTAGTTTCATTTCCATCAACAATTCTTCGAAGCTCATTAAAATTTCATAAAAAAAATTCTCTAGAAATGCAAATAGAGACTTTGACTTCTCGTCGAAAGATTTTTCTAGTAAACTAATCGGTTCAAGTACTATTGTCATTCTCATTGGTGGCATAGAAAATTTGTATATGCAATGTGAATTATTTTGTTTCTTACAACTTATTGTATATTAATGCTTATGCGATTTAGCAAGATCTGGATCCAAATGATTTGCATCACATGTTATGTATTTGTCCGAAAACTTTTCAATTTTTGAACCATTATCCATTCCATATATTGGGGCACATTCTATCCACAACAAACCATGTTCATGTTTTCTTCCCCTATTCTAGAACTTTATCACAAAGTAGTAGTTTGATACTTTTCCGAAGAACATTTCGTCAAGACATATCAATTGCTTTAGAGCATTGATTCTATATCTATATTAATGACTACATGTGACTGGGTCTTTTCTTATGAGGTAATCAATGTCCTTGTCTTCCAATGTTTTAGTGTGCTTTCCATTTCCTTTTTTCTTATACAAATCAGTCAATGTAGAGACCAATGGATGTCAATGGTGCTTTGCACTTGTGAATGTGATGAAAAATGTTGGATGACCCAACTATCGTATCATTGCAAATATATTTTTCTTAATATGTTGTAGGTAATCAGAAGAAATGTGAATATTTTTTAAGTCTATGTATCTAATATTAGATTTAAGTATCTTCTCAAAGTTTGGTTTGTACTTTACATCTCTTTCCAATAGCTTTCTTCCCTGTAGTTGTCATTTTCTTATTCGTATCCACATGCAAAAAAGTACTTTGTCGATTATTGTTCGCTTTGTTTTGAAAAATAAATTTGTTGTGTGATATGATAAATCACCACTATCATGTAGCAATTCCCATTTACTATTTTTTGGTAGCTAAATCTTTTTACAATGTAACCATCATACGGATCTCCATAGAATAGTGTTGAAACGTTCATTTCTTTTGCGTAATTGTCCTTGAAAATCCCAAGTGGACTCTACCTTTTAGTAGATGCGACTTCAATGATTTTATCTCGCAAATCATGGATGCATTGCAACTCTATTACTTCATGCATTAACGTTTCAGTATGTCTTTCACTATCCGATTCCATATCCCTATCACTTTCACAATCAGAATTTGTATTTTTCATGCATTTTGTATTATCATGTTCTAGAACATCATCCCATTTCTTATTTATAAAGAGGTTTTAAGCCTTATATAGAGTTCTTGAACATAATTCTTTTAATGCTCTCATGACAGTCTTTACTCGTACTTTTCCATTCTAATATGCATTATTGTATTGCACTTGTCTTTTTAATGCAACTACAATTGTCATTGCTTCATCCATTAATTGTGGCAATTCTTTTTGGAAAATACCCATATGGATAGGCACATTGATAATAGATCATGTTTATTAGTCCCTAGAAAAATCCCCATGCTATGCATAAAATCCCTTATTAAGCCCTAGATGTTGAATTATTACATTTCTAGTGTTATATTTGTATGTAGACTAGAACCCTTCATTGCACCCTTTCATTACAATTATACCCTCTCTCTCTCTCTCTCTCTCTCTCTCTCTCTCTCTCACACACACACACACACACACACCAAGGAGACCTAGTCTTAAGATCATCTTATCTCATCTCATAATGTCTTATGAATTGGATATATTGTAAACGGAGGTTTCCCCCTCTAAGTGGACTGTATACATTGACTTTTTATCATTTTAAAGGAGTTGGATCGTAACATTTGGTATCAAATCTTACAATCCTAGGGTTTTTCTCCTCCAACTAAGACACCTTGGAATTTTGAGGAGACCGAGGAAAAATATCAAGGTACAAGGTGATACAAATTTCAAGGTCTAGTTCCTTACAATTTTGGAAATATAGCCTATGGAATATAGGGTTTGTGGCTCATCCTTAATTTAATTTTAAATGAGTCATCTTAGAATTTTTGCTATAACTATTTTTTTGGGTGTTTTCAAACAGTGAAATTTTGTGGAGACTCAGAAGACATTTCATAGTATAGGTAGTAAAAAATTTAGGTTATGTTTCACTATAATTTTGGAGAAATAGTCCATGAAATACAAGGCTTTTGACTAATCCTGAAATCAATTTTAAAATAATCATCTTGACATTTTTGTTGTAACTTCTTTTCTATGACATTTCAGACTTTGAAATTTTCATAATCTTGAGGAGACATAGTGAATTATATGTGAATTTTTTTTATATTTTGAATCATTATAATTTGTGAGATATATCTTGTGGAAGTTGGGGATTTTTACTAATACTGAAATTAGTCTTAAACAAGTCATTTTGGTATTTGTGCTATAACCTTTTATCAGTGAAGGTTCAGACTATGAAATTTTCAGGAGTTTAAAAAGTCATATCAGAGTACTACAAGCCAAAATTTTAGACTCATAAGGGTTCAAAGTTCATAGATATATTGAGACAAAGGTCGGCCATCCATATATACTCCAAATTAAGGGTTTGAAAGATACATAACTTACAATTAGCATAAAATTTTATTCAAAGATTTGTTTTTGGTGATTCAAAATTTGTGATAAAGAGAAAAAAGAGGAGTATTATTATTATTATTCCACATGGCTCTACAAAATATTTTAACCCCAAATAAACCTCCAGAAGTCTCATATATAAATCATGAATAAAATGTGGAGATACATAACAAGCTATCCAAATTGGAGGAACAACTTAATGATTTGAGTGCTAGGTCAATAACAAGTAATGAGTTGGTAAACACACAAAGAAAAATTCAAGAAATGGAAAAGAAGATGGATGAAATGGAAAATAAGAGGGATAAGAAGATGGATGAAAATAAGAATGACATGAAAAAGAAGATGGGTGAAATGGAAAATAAGATGGATAAGAAGATGGATGAAAATAAGAATGAAAAGAAAAAGAATATGGATGAAAATAAAGAAGAAATACAAAAATCCATGAAGGAATTGAAAAATTCCATGTCTTCCATGATCTTTCATGCTCTAGATGGGAGACTCCCTAAAGGAGATATAAAAATGCAAGAAAATCATGAAAATAAGGAGAAAAGGGTTGTTGAGACTCAATCACATATGGGGAGTTTTTGTCAGTTTTAGAGAGCACAAATTTTGAATCTCAAAATTGCGATCATTCATTACTCCAAGATCCACATTATCAAGGCTTTAATTTGACACCAAGGAAATACTTCATTCTAAATATCAATATGAGGAAGTTCGATGGAAAATATCATATACATGGATATTCCAGATGGAGCAATACTCCGATCTACACCAAGTGCCAAGCTTACAAAAGGTACCTAGTGCATCCTTGTATTTAGAAAATGATCAATTTGTTTGGTATCAATGGCTTTATGAAAGAAAAACGATTTATATTATCTCTTGGTCTATTTTTACGGATGAATTGATATCATGTTATGAGGATATTAAAATAAATATATTCTCTTCGACAAAAGGCCTAGTTATAGAACACATTCAACAATTTCAAAAGCTCGGTTTAAGGGTAAAGAACATTCATGAGGATAATTTGCTAGATCTCTTTATGGGCACTTTAAAGGAGAACATTCAATATGAGTTGCATCTCTTCGAATCTAAATCCCTTGAGAAATCTTTCAGTATGGCAAGAAAAGTGGAAAACAAAGATATGGCTACTAGAAGGGTGGCCACTAACAACTATAGAGAGCACCATGTTCCCTCTCCTGACCCCACTCAACCGACAAGGTTGACACCTTAGAAAATGCATGAAAGTAGA
>ML813085.1:9733-55413 GCA_009831015.1 Picea engelmannii
ATATTAAATATTAATATAATAGTTGTTAATTTTATTAAACTTATATTATTATTATATGTGTAAAAGGTATATTTGAGATATTAATAATTTTTAATAGATTGTATACCAAATAATATTTATATTAATATAATAGTTATTAATTTTATTAAACTTATATTATTATTATATGTGTAAAAGGTATATGTGAGATATTAATATTTTTTAATAGATTATATATTTAACTTATTAAACATATACCAAATAATATTTATATTAATATAGTTGTAATATATATTTAAAATAAAATTAATATTTATATTAATTTTATTATTATCGACATATTAATATTTTTTAATATAATATGTAAAATATACACTTCTAAAACATATTATGAGTTTATTATTATATGTGTAAAACAATACACATGTTACAGTAAAATAAAATAAGACAAGTTGTATTAAAATAAGGTTTAATAAAACTTTTTGGACTTGCTTTTTATATTATTTTATTATTATTTACGTAAAACAACATGTGAGGAGCAATAAGTTAGAGTAAAATAAGACAAGTGAAATGAGCAAAAAAGTTGCTTAGTACTACTTTTGAAAATTGAAAAAAGTAGAACAAAATTAATTCACACACAATAAGAACTTTTTGAAATTCTAATATTAAATTTTGAAAATTAATTCAAAATATACTAATTAATTGAAAATAAAAACTTTTAACTAGAAAATAATTACATTATAGATATAAAAAAAGATAAATTCAAGATTTTTTTGAACTTATTATATATTAACTAATAACAAAAGATTTAAAAATGAGATAAAATTTAATAATTATGAAAAAATTATTAATAAATAATAAATACTAATAGTATAATAATATATCTTAGATGTGAGTGTTACTCCCATCGACCTAGTGGCACGAGATCCCTTAGCGCGTGAAATGTAGATGTGCATGCAGGAAAAGCAACACGTGCAAGACAGACACATATGCAGAAGAGGAAAGCATGCAAGGCATGCATGCAAGAAGACCTAGCCATGATATGGTTAGGGTTTGGGTAAGAAGATGTAACGGTTGCTAAGCCAAAAACATGTATAAGTAGGTACCTAGGAGGTCTAAGTCGGGGCTCGAAGGCATTGTTCATTGTTACTATGTCGTTCGAAGACATAATGACTATAAGTCTGATCTGTTTTGTAATATGTTGAGATGAAGAGAGGAAATGAGGTGGATCTTGAGGGTTAGATCACATGCTGAGTAGCCTGGTGTGATCTAGTCTGTCTCAGTGTAGATCTTGACCCGCTAATGGAGAATTGTAATGCGCGCGATGCCATAGTTTTGGAAACACCATAATAAAAGAGCAGAGCAACCAAATCTTTGTGGACGTATCCCAGGAGGGGTGAACCACTGTAGATCATGTGTTATGTGATTGAATATTGTGTATTTCTTTTACTGTCAATGATTAGATGTTAGACAAATGCATGAATGACTAGTTAGATCTACTATATTTTTACATGCATGAATAAGAATGACATGGTATTCAATATAAGTTGAATGTTAAAGTAACAAATGAAGATCACAGAGTTTAATCCCAGATCCCCACTCATTCCTAGGCTGCAAACACTTGAGCGTTGCATCCACCAATAGAACTATCTCGGGTGAGACTCCGCAATGCACTTTGGGTATTGCGCTACCTTCTGGTTTACAAGAGGGGCCGATAGTTTTAAAGGGGTTTTGTTGGAAACCATGGTAGACTTGAACCTAGGTAAGCCCAAGAAAGATAGTAAGAGAGAAGTAACCAAAAAATGGTTTCGTTGCCAGTTGGAAGAAAATGGGATTGAGTGAATGAGATATGTTGAAGAATCGAGAAACAAATGTCAGATCTAGTGAGGAAACATTAAAAAGAATGATATTATAAAAGAGGATGTTTAGACCATGGAACCCAAAGAAGGCGGAGATCGAGAGCCGGTTGAAAAAAAGGAGTTGGAATTTGTGCAGAAGGATAATAGAAACCTGAAGTTAACACCGCATAAATATTGGGACAAATACGTATTTAGTGACTTGCATGAAATATTTTTCTGTGATTTCTTTCATGTGTTGCAGGAGTGGATATTGAGGTTGAAAGACAACCACCCTACAAATTGGATCAGACATCTAGAGTGGAATTATGTGGATATCACGCAGTTACAACAAGCTGACAATAAATTTACACATGTAGTAGATTTCTGGTTAGACAACATTGTTTCAAGATTTATCACAGAATTTGCATTAGATACTGGAAAGTCTTACAATGCAACAGAGAAAGAGTTCATGAAGGGACCTAGAGGTAGGTATATCAGATCGATGTATAATTCCATCAAGATTTTACTATATAACAAAGGTGTAATGACAATGGCATCATACAACTAAACTTCCCTGCGTGCATGGGGGAAGGGGGGAAGCAATGACAAGAGGAAGAGAAATGGAGGAAGAGATGGATAAAGGAAAGAAGGAGGAGGAATTGGATCCAATCATGATGGAGGAAGACTAGATCAAGAAGATCATGGAAAAATTTGGAAGAACGTGCAGTGGAGCACCCTACCAATACAAGATGAACAATAAGAAGAGAGCCATAGCCATGAGGGAAGGCTTGGCAAGTGATGGAGAAGAGGTAGAGGATCTCCGGGTTGTGGAACAGATTGAAGAAATACTGCGTGCGACATATGAAAGGAAGAAAAGAGGTCCAAGGGCATGAACTGAAGGCATAAATCCTATCCATATCAGTGTCAATGTGGAACCCATCAATCCATGTGCAACCAATACACCATAAATAAAACTACCATTTAGAAAACCAAATTTCAGTGGAAGAAACACAACAGGAAGTACATCTACACATGGAGAAACAACTGGGGGAGCCAATTTAGGAAGCATTAGTCAAGGATCTACACCACGTGGAGGTAGTAGTTCATAATTCAGGATGGTAGGACATGATCCCACCATCAGTTTACCAGAATTGATGGGAGAGGCATCGTAGGACCCTAAGAAGCACTTGTTCATGTGTGAAAAAGATCTGGGAAGCAAATAAGATTATAGATGAGGATACAAAACTTGCACAGTTAGCTATCACACTAAGAGACCATGCAATGGATTGGTACATGAGCTTAGCTGCAAACAGTCCACCAGGAACAACCAAAATAATTGTGGATATCAAGAAGTTGCTGATAAATGAATTCCATAAGCCTATCTCAGAGGATCAGTACATGAATGAGATGATAGAGATCAGACAAAAACCAGGGGAATCTGTCTGGGAGATTGACCAGAGATTCAAATGATTGAAGGGAAAGATGAAGTATGTCATGACATATATGCAACATGGACATCTATTTGTGAATTCCTTACTACCACGCTTGAAATACCCTTTGAGACAACAAAAGTTTCAAACTCAGGCAGAGGCTCTGTAGGTAGCCTTACAATTAGAAGAGAACCAGTATCAGAAGACAGATCCAACAATAGAGGAGCTGAAGGAGGATCCGAAGAATTTAACATTTCAACTAAACCAAAACATGAGTAAGGACAAAAGAGAAGTTGTTTGATGTACCACATGTAGGACATAAGGACATCACAAGAATGAGTGCCCAACATTCATGCAATACATGGCAATAGGACTACCATAACCTTTGTCGATAGGAGGACTATGGTGTGAGATCTATAAGACACAGGGGCATGATCCATATCATTTTCCAATGATGCAAAAATACCAGACAGTGCCTAAGAGTTCATATTGAAACTTTTGCAAGTCAGTAGACCATGATGACAAAGATTGTAGGACAATGGAGTTGATGAGAGAAAGAACATCAGACACCTATAGGGTGTAGGAAGAAATGATGACAGGGCAGGATGCACCACAATTTAACCAAGTACCAACCCAATATAACACTGTGCAGCCACAATACAATACCAAACAACCATAGTATAATCCCACACAGTATAACCAGGTGTCTCAGTACAACACCCCACGAGGAGATAGAGTTGGCTACAGAGGTGGAGGACGAGGTAGAGGAGGCTTCAGAAGAGGCAGAGGACCGATGGTATGCCATAACTGCCAACAACCAGGACACTATGCAAGAGCATGTCCACTTCCACCTGCAACATGTATGTATTGTCGCACATTGGATCATGACACAAAAGATTGTTCGACATTATTGGGGAAGATCCAGGAAAAGAGGAATCAGAAAAATCAGAATGTTCAATGGATTTTTTTTCTGAAGCAAGGAATAACGAAAGAAATATCAACATAGTTAGACGTGGAGGAGATAAAAAAGGAGATGACGTAGTAAGACCAGATCTAGCACAACACCAATGGGTGAAGAAGAATGTAACAAACATAATAATATATAATTATATTATGAAAATATGTAAGGATGTTTCTCATCAAAGAGACACAACTCTTCATGTAAAAGAGAACCTTGCCTACTATATAAGCAGGGCCCTCATTGTAACATGGGACACTAAATTCAATCTATCAATATATATACATTATATTACATCTGTCTACAATACATTTTAATACAAACATAGACTTTTGTCTATTATAGTGGTATTAGAGCTATTCAACCCTCTGGCCATCAACCGCTGCACAGTCCATCCATTAATCTTAGGTCCTGAAGTCATGGACACATATTTCCATGAAATATTGGAATTCCACAAAACTCAACAAAAATTATTACAGGAAACGAGGGAAATAATTATAAAATCACTAGGGTTTTTTGAAACACCGGATTTGGCACCTACAATAGAAGTAGACCTTAACGTAAAAAAACCCAACAATGAAGAATGTTTGAACGAGGAAAATCAGGAAGTCACTGGTTTCATAAATGCTGAAGGCCAAGTCCACGAGGCCTAAAAAAAACTTGAGAGTGGTGAAGATTGTCGGGATGTAAAGGAGAACGAAGATCATGAGATTAAATGCAAGTTTGTCTTGAAAGAAGCAAGTGCAATTAAATCTCAAAATTATTGTCAAAGTAGAACCCCATCTCCAAGTCAACATATTCATGGCAGAGAAAAATATGAAGAAATACCCAAAGAATCTTTTTGCCCAAATTCAAACAGATTCATTTCGGATCTAATTACAATTCTCGCATCTGATTTCACATATGATCAAGATTTTGTTAAATAATTGCACCACCCAAAAGATGTGCAGTCCGATTTGCTAATGAGAAAGGAAATGGAAGGAATTTATTGTGAGGAAAAAGTTATTATAGTAGAGGATACATTGTCTCTTGTTCCTAAGAATCGGTCGGCTATAAAAGAAATCATTAAGATAGACGATGACCTAGAGTTTCTCAAGAAACAAACCAAACACATAGAGGATGCAAATGCAGCCACAATTTATCCATCTGAAAATCATCAGAATGGAAAGGGACGCCCAAAATTTTGTTAACACGGGTGCCCGACCACATAACCTTATCAGAAAAGAAGAATATACAGTTGTTCAAACCGCCATTGACTACTTTGTTGTAGGCCTTCAAAATTCATCAATACGCCTGAGAATTGGTTGCTGGATCACATTCGCGTAATCATTTCAGAGGATACTACACGTCCGTATGGTCACATAATCATTTCAGAAGATACGACGCGTCCGTACGATTATGTACGACTTGAACCATATAGTAATGGGTGAGGATTATAAACCAAAAAAATAATAATAACCTTAGGCTTAGCTTAATATAAATAAATTAAAAAAAAAAAATCATTATGCTTTGAGGACAAAGCATTCTTTAAGAGGGCATTCTTTAAGTGAAGAAAAACTCAGGCTCAAGAGAACTCTTGAACTCAATTTTCAGACACTGAAATATGTCACAGCAACATAATAATCAAACCTACATTACCATGCAACTAAAACAACTCGACTGGATCCTCCAAGCTCGAGCCTTTTAGCATAAGAGGGAAACAAGATAACAAAGAAGCTAACTAAAACTGGTCACAACAATACTGTAATCAAACCTACATTACAATAGAACCACAACCCTCGACTGGATCCTCCATGCCCAAGTGTTTCATCATAGTTTAAACAAAGAGATGAAAGAAGCCGACTTCTATTAATGCGAAAGTCTCAAATTTGATACATAACCAGAAAATAGTTCTAGCATCAAAATTACATAGTAGGGAGCTCTGCTCAACCATCCGAAGACCATAAAAAAATATTGAATTGATCTATTTATACTCAGATCAGTCCACAACTACTAGGGGTGTGATCTAGCCATTCCATTCAAAGCCTTTCATCTATGCCTTCTTCTGTCAGACTGTGCATGTATCCTCCTGCTAGACACAAATTCAGTTCATCATGGGCCTGCAAGAAAACTCGTCCACCGTGGTACCTCAGGTTGAAAACTCTGTCTCCATGGCCAGACCCTCCACACCTTCCATTTATGGAGTGAGTCGAGGTTTCAACCAACACTCCTTTTTTAATATTGATCCTTCATTGGGACCAGGATGAGGATTAATGCCTAGGGGGCCGCCACATGTTTCTTTCGAATTTGATGATAGATGAGCATGTGATTGCGGGGCCTTCAAAGGAGGTTTAGATTCACACTGATTTTGAGCCCAGAATCCACCACCTTCCGCAACGTAGCTCTTTCTCTATACCATGGTTTCAATTGCAGGACCACTCAAGAATTTTATTGTTCGATAATGTTGTGTCCCCGCAATGAAACATGGCCACTGATCTGATCACGATCTACGATCTAGGAACACCTGCTAAATTTAGCGCCATCGCTAAAATTTATCCACCTGCCAACTTTAGGATCATTCTAACCGTGCTGGGAGATGGAGCTAATTTTGGCGCTGAACAAGAACACTTATCGGAGGATGATCTAACGTGGTGGCCTAGCATGATGATGTTGACATGTCATGAAAAGAGAGGCAACACGTGTCACTTGGAAATAAGCAGATGATATGCCCAGAGGTGCCTGGACTGAGTGCCACGTGTCATTACCGGATGGATGCCAGGTTTCGTGACTGACGAGAGTGCCACATATCTGAACTGATGATTGCCACGTACTTTGGCACTTCAGAGCTCAGGGGTGGTATGCATGTAGAGATGGAGCTCCGAAGTGAATGAAGACCATCGATTTGGATAGACATGCAGCAACGATCGACGCACTTCGGGAGAAAACACTCCATATGAAATCGAGAGTGGAGATGTTGAAACTCCCAAAGCCTAGAGTCCCGAGGAAAATTACCATCATTAGATTTGGATGGACACGCGGAAACAATCTGTGGACTTCGGGAGAAAACACTCCGGATCAAATCAAGAGGGGAGGAGATAAAACTCCCGAAGTAAATATTTATCGTCCGATGGAGAAGGACGCATGGCGTTTGATTTGCAACTCCGGGGATTTTTCCTAGCCATTAATCCTCGCGCAATTTTGACATGCCAAATACATGTGAGCCGTTGATTTGATCATGATCTATGATCTGGGAAAGCCCCACTTTTGTTGCCACCCGCCAGTATTGAATGGACCCTGCTGCCTAATACGAAGATCAATGACTCACAATTACTTCCGGAGTTCGTGCTTCGGGCCTTTTCAATGCATAGCTCTTACAATCCTTTGAAGTGCCGAATTTCCAAAGTGCGAGATCTGGTGACGTGTGTCCTCTTGATTTGGACGATCGAGATTTATTTTGCCAGTTCGGGCTTCGGCTCTTTGGGACTTTTCAATGTACAACTCTTACAATCCTCTGAGGTAAATCTTCCGAAGTGAGGGATCTACCTCCATGTGTCCTCAGCCTTCAATGGATCGGATTTACTTTGGGACTTTGGCTCCTCTATTTAGTCATTAATCCTTTCGCTACTTTGAACTCCCGATCGCTCGAGAGCCAGTGATCTGAACTACTCTTGGGATCTTCATCATTGAAAATTGAAATTGACCGCTGCTTGTATTTTAAGCCTGAAATGGGATACTTTTGAATGTTGTGTTTTGTGCTCAAGGATGACACTTGCGCAAACAAAAGGACTTAGATGACCTGCTGTGACCCTTGAAAACTATATGTGATAACATTTGGCTCCACAGGGGATGGCATGCTCCTTGCGAGATGCCAAGAACGTGCAATTATAGTGCCTTAGATGTTGGGTTGTGGAGTCGAGCTCAAATACATTTTGTTTAAGACAACAGGCTGATGTATACACTATTCTACTTACAAAAAGAAAACAAACACATGTTCTCCAAAGGGAGCTTATTTATGTACAATCCTATACTAACTAATTTTTTTACAATGTGCTAGGTGAAAGAAAACTTCCACCATAGCCACCCAGACTGTTTGGTGAAATAACTCTTCTTTTCACTGCAAATTATCCACAAAAGGTAAGGGAAGTATAACAACAGAATGAAAACATGTTTTGGAACACTGACAATACCCTCAAATGATGATAAGATGAAAAAGTTTACAGGCTCCAACGCTTCTAGAAAAATCAACTCCATATACAACTCCACGGTGTCATAAAAAAAGGTGATATAACCTAATAGGTTGGTAAAAGAAATCCCGCTCTGCTTTACAGTTGCTCACATATGGTTGAATGTTTGTGTAAAATAAAGGTGAGTGAAAGGTTGGTGCAGGCTGTTGATCCACTACTCCTTTTCCTCCTCTGATAACATCTGTTAGCTGATGGAAAAAAATCTCAATGGATGGTTGTTTCTCTTTAACATGTTGCTTAATGTCTTATGCGGACCTAGGATGGTTGATTTCCACACAATGCTTTTCCTTAATGTATAAAGGAAAAGGATCTATAGTATGGTCTTGAAAATCCTTCATATCCACATCAGAATCTGATTCATAGCTGTCATACACAAGCTGGATGCTCCCCAAGTCAACAAAATGTGATGTAGGGATCTCCTCTTCATCATCTAAATACTCATCAAAGATAGGTGAGCGCAAAACTATTTTATCTTGCAAAGAAAAATGAGCAATCTCTTTATTATTCTCTTCAATCACAGGTGAAAATACATCATGAGAAACCTCTTGAAGGAAAAGAGAAGAATCCTCCTCTACAACTATTTCTTATTTTAAATATGAGACAACAGGTGCACCAAGGGTAGAATATAGTGCATCTATGGCTATGCAATCATCATCACTATCATCAATCATATCTGGAAGGCTTTCTTCTCGGGAAATAGAAAGAGAAAAAATTTCATCCATATTTACAAAATACTCCTATCCTCACTTTCTCTTTCAATCAGATCTTCACCAGAATCATCACACGAGGAACACTCTATTGTCTGCTAGATGTGGAATTCAAACTCCTTACAACAGTTATAAAAAATAATATGAGTCGGGTAAATCTTCTCGTAATATGAATGAAAAGCAATGTAAAAATCATTCAAAGAATGGATACTAGCAGGATGAAGAGATTGACACCATTCACGAGCATGATCTTATAATTTTTTTTTGAACATCTTGATCAAGACATCGTCGTGAACAAAACCATGTTCAAGCATGCAGATATGAAAATTGAATAATTTCTCACCAGGATGGTCATGCTTGCTTCCTATGAATCTCAGAAGATAATCATGCCATTCAGTTATAGTCGACACTGGATGTGGAAAACCAGATATATTCGAAAAATCATAGAAAGCATACCTCCGAGCCAAGATAACTTCCATTGCTATGGTTGTCTCGTATCAGTGAAGTTTCCAACAGGTTCTTCCTTCCTGGAGTGGAGTCGCCAGGTGAATGATGTAGTCTGAATAATGTGTCCAACTTCAGTTCACCATCTAAAACTGGATCTATTCGTTGTCATTCTCCCAAGTAAATGTCTTCAATCCATTCCCCGACAATGATGCCATGAATGATAACACTAAGAGTCACCCTCAGATTGCAAGAGGATAAGCCCAATACCCATCAGAATGTTTGGTCGATGTTGATTTTATGAGCGGAGGTCAAAATGGACGAAACTTAGTACAAGAATGATTTTAACACAAAAAATGGACAAGCAATACATAGGGAAGTGAGGTCCTCATTAACTTCAGTCAATGATTTGAGTTTGAGTGTGAGCAGAAGGAAGACTTCGTGAGAGAGGTGAACAAGACTGCTATGAGCATCCGACTTTCAAGCAACTTGGTGAAGAAAAAATTAGGCTCAAGAGCACTCTTGAATTCAAGTTTCAGACACTTAAATATGTCACAACAGCATAATAATCAAACCTACATTACCATGGAACTACAAAAACTCGACTGGAGCCTTTCAACATCATAGGGAAATAAGATAACAAAGAAGCTAACTAAAACTGGTCACAACAATACTGTAATCAAACCTACATTAAAATAGAACCACAACCCTCGACTCAATCCTCCATGCATGAGTGTTTCAACATAGTTTAAACAAAGAGATGAAAGAAGTTGTCTTCTATTAATGCGAAAGTCTCAAATTTGATACATAACCAGAGAACAGTTTTGGCATCAAAATTACAAAGTAGAGAGCTCTTCTCAACCATTCGACGACCATAAAAAAATATTGAATTGATCTATTTATACTTAGATTAGTCCACAACTACTAGGGGTGTGATCTGGCCATTCCATTCAAAGCCTTTCATCTACGCCTTCTTTGGTTAGAATGTGTGTGTATCCTCCTGCCAGACGCAAATTTAGCTCATCATGGGCCTCCAAGAAAACTCGTCCACCATGGTACCTCGGGTTGAAAACTCTATCTCCCCGGCCAGACCCTCCACACCTTCCATTTATGGAGTGAGTCAAGGTTTCAACCACCACTCCTTTTTCATTAACTGATCCTTCATCGGGACTGGGATGAGGATTAATGCCTAGGGGGATGTCGTGCGCTACTTTCGGATTTGATGCTAGATGAGCACATGATTGCGGGTCCGTCAAAGGCGGTTTAGATTCACACTTCTTTTGAGCCCGCAATCCACCACCTTCCGCCACATATCTCTTTCGCTATACCATGGTTTCAATTATGGGACCACTTAAGAATTTTATCGTTCGAGAATGTTGCGTCCCCGCAATGAAACATGGCCATTCATTTGATTGCGATTTGCAATCTGGGCACACCTGCTAAATATAGCGCCATCGCTAAACTATATCCGCCTACCAACTTTAGGATCATTCTAACCATGCTGGGAGATGGCGCTAATTTTGGCGCTGAACAAGAACACTTACCAGAGGATGATATGGCGTGGTGGCCTGGTGCAATGATGATGACATGTAATGAAAAGAGAGGCAACACGTGTCACTTGGAAACAAGTGGATGATATGCCCAGAGGTGCCTAGACTGAGTGCCACGTGTCATCGCTAGATGGATGCCAGGTGTCATGACTGATGAGAGCGCCACATATATGAACTGACGACTACCACGTACTTTGGCACTTCAGAGCTCAGGGGCGGTATGCATGTAGAGTTGGAGCTCCAAAGTGAATGAAGACTGTCGATTAGGATGGACACATAGCAGAGATCGACAGACTTTGGGAGAAAACACTCTAGATGAAATCGAGAGTGGAGATGCTGAAACTCCGGAAGCCTGGAGTCCCGAAGCAAACTACCACCATTAGATTTGGATGGACACACGATAACGATCTGTGGACTTTGGTAGAAAACACTCCGGATGAAATTGAGAGGGGAGGAGATAAATCTTCCAAAGTAAATATTTATTTTCCGATGGAGAAGGACGCGTGGCGTTTGATATGCAACTTCGGGGCTAATGCCTAGCCACTAATCCTCGTACAATTTTGACATGTCAAATACATGCGAGTTGTTGATCTGATCATGATATACGATATGGGAAAGCCCCACTTTTTCTGCCACACTCCGCTTTTGAATGGACCCTGCTGCCTACTGGGAAGATCAACGACTCACAATTACTTCGGGAGTTCGGGCTTCGGGCCTTTTCAATGCATAGCTCTTACAATCCTTCGAAGTGCTGAATTTCCAAAGTGCGAGATCTGGCAACACGTGTCCTCTTGATTTGGATGGTTGAGATTTATTTCTAGATTTCGGGCTTCAACTCTTCGGGACTTTTCAATGTACAACTCTTACAATCCTCCGAGGTAAATCTTCCAAAGTGAGGGATCTTCCTCCACGTGTCCTCAGCCTTCAATGGCTTAGATTTACTTTGGGACTTTGGCTCCTCTGTTTAGTCATTAATCCTTGCGCTACTTTGAACTCCCAATCGCCCAAGAGCCGTTGATCTGAACTAATCTTGGGATATTCGTCGTTGAAAATTGAACCCGACCGCTTCTTGTATTTTAATCCCTAAATGGGCTTCTTTTGAATGTTGTGTTTTGTGCTCAAGGCTGATACCTGTGCAAACAAAGGACTTATACGACCTATTGCGAACCTTGACAACTATATGTGATAACATTTGGCTCCACAGGGGATGGCATGCTCCCTGCGAGCTGCCAAGAACGTGCAGTTCCAATGCCTTAGCTGCTGGGTTGTGGAGTCGAGCTCAAATACATTTTTCTGAAGACAAAAAGCTGATATATACACTATTATACTTACAAAAAGGAAACAAACACATGTGCTCCAGAGGGAGCTTATTTATGTACAATCTTATACTAACTGATTTTTTTACAATGTGCTAGGTGAAAGGAAACTTCCACCATAGCCACCCAGACTGTTTGGTGACATAAATCTTCTTTTCTCTGCAAATTATCCACAAAATGTAATGGAAGTATGAAAACAAAATGAAAACATGTTTTGGAACACTGGAAATACCCTCAAATGATTATAAGATGAAAAATTTTGCAAGCTCCAACGCTTCTGGAAAACTCAACTCCATATACAACCCCACAGGGTCATAAAATAGGTGATAAAACCTACTAGGTTGGTAACAGAAAGCCTGCTCTTCTTTACAGCTACTCACATATGGTTGAATGTTTGTGGCAAGAAAAGGTGAGTGAAATGTTGGTGTAGGTTGTTGATCCACTAATCCTTTGCCTCCTCTGATAACATATGTTAGCTAATGGAAAAAAATCTCAATGGATGGTTGTTTCTCTTTAACATGCTTCTTAATGTCTTCTGCGGACCTAGGATGGCTGATTTCCACACAATGCTTTTCCTTAATGTATAAAGGAAAAGGCTCTATAGTATGTTCCCAAAAATCCTTCATATCCACATCAGAATCCGATTCATAGTTGTCATACACTGGCTGGCTACTCCCTAAGTCAACAAAATGTGATGTAGGGATCTCCTCTTCTTCATCTGAATACTCATCAAATATAGGTGAGCGAAAAACTCTTTTATGTTGCAAAGAAAAATGAGCAATCTCTTTATCTTCTCTTCAATCTCAGGTGAAAATACATCATGGGAAACCTCTTGAAGGAAAAGAGAAGAATTCTCCTCTACAACTATTTCTTCTTTTAAATCAGAGACAACATGTGCACCAGGGATAGAATATAGTGCATCTATGGCTATGCAATCATCATCACTGTTGACACTCAAAAATAAAATTGGTTGCAGCAAATCAATCCCGAGGCAACCTCAAACCACTTTGGATTGGAAGGCTTCTCTCCCCCAACCCGAGAGGGATCTCTCGAAAAATGTCACAATATGATCTTCAGTAAGCTTAAAAAAGGTGGGTAGATTTATGAGTAAATGATGGTATTGGATTCTTAGAGTTTGGGGGTTAAACCAGGGAAATGGTCCATTGGGCATGGAGTCAAGTGAAAACCGAAGAAAGGGGATAATAGCAACGATCAAATAACTTGCGGAAAGTGAGGCAAAGTAAGTCTATTCTTTCAGCGATTTGATAAATCATGGCGTGGTAGCAGAAAAAGGAAAGGAAAGACTGACGTAGCAGAGAATATATGTAGAATTCTGAAAATGCAGATTGGTCTTACACCCATTGATAGCTGGTGCAGAGGAAAGACAATAAACAAATACATAAAACCATAATCCATTCGTTATAGTAGTGGTCGTACTAAAGTATAACGAAGCACATCAGTTAGAAGAAAATGAAATGAAATGCAGTTGTGACAGAATAAGGAATAAATAAACAATATGGTAAAGACAATATCAATTGTGAGTAAGGAGCATATCAAATGAATTCCAAACAAGTTTAACACAGTTGAAAAGGAGAAGAACATGCTGAAAGAAATCAACTGTGATGAATCTCACAGTCACAGGTAAAAAATCATCTTTATTCCTCATTCCTGGTTTACAAAATAACTCAGCAATTACAATGAACCCCTCTTGACAGAGGTTTCCCCCCAACACTGCACTCATGTGCCTCTGCACCCCCCTTTTCGTTGCATACATCAGTCTTTTTAAAAAAGGAAAATCAAACTCTTTGCGTTCCAGGAATCTCAAACGGTTCCTCTTCGTGGAATCTGCGAATGCCAAGTGCGTCTGCCAGATGCTCTATTGTTACCTGAACCGTCAGTTATATCAATCAATCGCACTCACAATATGTCACATAAAAAGGAATATGAAACGATTTGCATTCTGGAACTCTACGACTGCCAGGCACAAAATATCTGTCAACACCTCCCTCCATTTCTACTATGACGTAAATAATGACTGGTTTTCAAATTCAACTACAACATTAATAGGAGCCCTTGCTTTCAAAAGCATTTCATCATACTCACATTTTGGACCTGAGAGAGCGACGATGGATCCTCCAGCTCCGATCGAAGCTTCTTTTCTATTTACTAAAATTGTTCTAATAACAATATTCAAATCAAATGTGTGATTAAATGGGAAAAACCTATTGTCCCAGAATAAACTCCCCTCGAAGTATTCTCAATAGAGTCAAGACTCTCCATTTCTCTTAGTTTCGGTGCTCCAGTCATCAAACCTCCTGGAAATGCAGCTCTCACACACTCTACAGGACTCACATTATCGTTTTTCTTCCCTCTAGTGGTGCTCACTATTGCATAAGATTCCACGTCCATAAGATTGGGTACAGGTACAGTCCCAGGTTCACACACACAACCAAGATCATTTCGTAAAAGGTCTACAATCAATAAATTTTCTGCTTGGTCCTTCTCTATGTGTTGTAGTTTAGATATGTGAATTTCCACGGGGTATAGTTCTTTTTATAGGTTTGGCTTCCAAAATGCCATTCTGGTCTAAATGTAAGAACCTCTATGGTGAAGAAGAACATACACATATATTGCCTTTTTCAAAGTTAAACCATGCTGCATAAGGTGCAGGGTTTTTCTCCCTCAAATTGAGATAAAGGCAAAGGCTCTCTATCATGCCAATATGCTTCCATAATTGTGTTGTCAGGCATACCTCATAGCTTTCCCCATCTTCGATGTACTGGAGGTTTTCTTCTTGCCTTTGCTGCCTTACCAGCTATTTCAGTTAACCGTAAAAGGTTCATCTCTACAACTTTCATTCATGCTTCAGAGTTTTCTCTATTAGACTTTATGCTAGAAGAAATATCCTCGTGGTTATAAGAAGACTCACTTGCACTATGGTTAGAAAAAACATTGATGATTCTCTGGGGATCCGTTTAAGCTAATTCTTGTTGGATCATTTTTTCGTTGGATATTTCGCATATCCATTCTGTTCTGCAGTTCAACGCTTGGGATAAATGACAAAATATACACATCACCGGTGCAGTGATCAATTGAAATGAGATGGCCTGCAAGGAAGAAACATGCATCAGGAGCTTGTGACTTATGGCGGTTTGTACTGTGCGCCACACTCGATCGTAAGTTCATACCAACATATCCTCCACGAAATTCGAAAGGTAGCTCTTCATAATCTTCCTTTTGACAAGTAAAAGAATCGAGTTCCTGTGATGACTCTTCCTGTAACGCATCAACTCTGACAGATAAGAGGCAACGCGCATTGGTGGCAATGATTAAACCCTTCTGTGGATTTGGAGTCGGGGTTCCGTGTATCAATCTGCTGCAGTCTCTCGGCAGAGGGGGTCGAATAATGAAGCAACATGTTTCTAACGGTAGGTATCCTGTGTGCAACCCTACTATTCTGTCCATCTATCTGGGCATTTCTAGAGTGTAAAAAACATCTCTCTGCCTTCTTAGGACAATTCTCTACCTCTTCCAATCTGACCCATGCTCCATTTCTCTGGTTATTTACTGACCTCGTTTCTGACCTCTTTTCTGCCAATCTGGACAAGGGTTTTAGAGTAACGACTATTGGCTTTCTTCAATGCGCAAAAACCCTAATTTGCCTCACGTCCACACAAAAAACCTTAATGCATGCAACCAACAAGGCATTGCATTCGAGCGACCGACGTGAAGAATCCTTGCACAACTTTGTAGCTGAAACCATTGCTAGGCTTCCACTACATAGAGAACCTTCCCCGTAATGCTTGAATCCTTCCCAACTAAATAATTGTCCACCTGATAATACCTACGGTTGGACCATTGTATCTTTCTCGTCATAAAAAACGGAAAGAGATGAAAACAAAGATGTAATTTACGACGCAGGTCTTTTTTTCCAAAATCCACTGACATCGTCTTGAGCGTAGAGTTGAGGCTCTGCATACCATTCATGCCTGTCAACAGTGAAAAGAACAGACGTACTTGGGTGACCATCTTCATGTGTCACAAACTCCAGTGGAATGCGTGCTCCCCCTTCTTTCGCTACTTCTTCGTCAACTTCCCTGGATTCCTTACCAACAATTGAAACAATTCTCCCTATTTCCATAGGCTACAGATCATCCATGTAATTCCTATTGGATGACACCAATCCACTATTTTCTATACCAAAAAAAAGGTAAAATGACTAGATGTAGTATATTCAACTGTCCGAGAATCAATTGACTGCAAGTTCTGGATTTTCGTTTCCAAATCATGTATTTTTGGTAAACTTTTAGACATAGCCATGTCTTGGATTTCATTTCATCTATTTCTTTCCAAGTTTTTCCATTATGCAATAACTCAAGTTTGACACTTAGTTTGTTTCTCTCAACCTCGGCTTCCATTGTATGTTGGGCTATGATTAGGCACTTATTACGACACTCTTGAAGCTCCCGACAAAATTCTTCTTGATGCTTTAGGCTTTCAATCTTCTTGAATATTGTCTCCATAACCCGAGGAATAATTACTATTTCACCACCATCACCATAACCAATGCCCATGGTATATGTCTTACCAGAACCAGTCTGTCCATATGCAAGAACCGTGGCATTGTAGCCATGGAACAAACCGTCAACAAGTGGAGCAACACATTCTTCAAAAATGGCTGATGAAGGAGACCCAGTGCTACCATATACATGATCAAATGTAAATGAATGAGAACCAATTTGTACCTTGGGCAGCACAGTCAATTTTGATATATGCTACAACAATCACTATCATCAATCATATATGGAAGGCCTTCTTCTCAGGAAATAGAAAGAGAAAAGTTTTCATCCATATTTTCAAAATACTCACTTATATCCTCAGTTTCTCTTTCAATCAGATCTTCACTAGACTCATCACATGAGGAACACTCTATTGTCTGCTTGATGTGGAATTCAAACTCCTTACAACAATTATAAAAAATAAGATGAGTCGGGTAAATCTTCTTGTAATATAAATTAAAAGGAACGTAAAAATCCTTCAAAGGATGGATACTAGCAACAGGAAGAGATTGACACCATTCACGAGCATGATCTTATAAAGAAAATTTGAACATCTTGATCAAGACATCGTCGTGAACAAAACAATGTTCAAACATGCATATATGAA
Organism: Picea engelmannii; assembly: GCA_009831015.1. Taxonomy (NCBI): domain Eukaryota; kingdom Viridiplantae; phylum Streptophyta; class Pinopsida; order Pinales; family Pinaceae; genus Picea; species Picea engelmannii. The sequence goes on from ML813085.1 coordinate 27,345, forward strand.
AATTGAATAAGTTCTCACCGGGATGGCCATGGTTGCTACCTCTAAATCTCAGAAGATAATCATCCCATTTAGTTATATTTGACACTAGATGTGGAAAACCGGATATATTCAAAAAATCAAAGAAAGCATACCTCCGAGCCAAGATAGCTTCCATTTTTATGGTTGTACCATATCAGTGAAGTTTCCAACAGGTTCTTCCTTCATGGAGTGGAGTCGCCAGGTGAATGATGTATTCTAAATAATGTGTTCAGCTTCAGTTCACTATCTAAAAATGGATCTATTTGTTGTCATTCTCCTAGGGAAATGTATTCAATCCATTCCCCGACAACGACGCCATGAATGATAGCACTGAGAGTCACCCTTAGATTGTAAGAGGATAATCCCAGTACCCATCAAAATGTTTGGTGGATGTTGGTTTTATGAGCGGAGGTCAAAATGGACGAAACTCAGTACAAGAATGATTTTAACACAAAAACTGGACAAGAACTACATAGGGAAGTGAGGTCCTCATTAACTTCAGTCAGTGATTTGAGTTTAAGTGTGAGCAGAAGGAAGACTTGGTGAGAGAGGTGAACAAGACTGCTATGAGCATCTGACTTTCAAGCAACTTGGTGAAGAAAAACTCAGGCTCAAGAGAACTCTTGAACTCAAGTTTCAAACACTAAAATATGTCACAGCAGCATAATAATCAAACCTACATTACCATGGAACTATAACAACTCGACTGGATCCTCCATATCCAAGCCTTTCAGCATAAGGGGGAAATAAGATAACAAAGAAGCTAACTAAAACTGGTCACAACAATACTGTAATCAAACCTACATTACAATAGAACCACAACCTTCTACTCGATCCTCCATGCTCGAGTGTTTCAACATAGTTTAAACAAAGAGATGAAAGAAGTTGACTTCTATTAATACGAAAGTCTCAAATTTGATACATAACCATAGAACAGTTCTGGCATCAAAATTACATAGTAGGGAGCTCTGCTCAACCATCCGATGACCATAACAAAATATTGAACTGATATATTTATACTCAGATCATTCCACAACTACCAGGGGCGTGATCTGGCCATTCCATTCAAATCCTTTCGTTTGCACCTTCTTTGGTTAGACTGTGTGTGTATCCTCCTGCCAGACGCAAATTCATCTTATCATGGGCCTCCAGGAAAAATCGTCCACCATGGTACCTCGGGTTGAAAACTCTGTCTCCATGGCCAGACCCTCCACACCTTCCATTTATGGAGTGAGTCAAGGTTTCAACCACCACTCCTTTTTCATTAACTGATCCTTCATCGGGACCAGGATGAGGATTCATGCCTAGGGGCATGTCGTGTGCTGCTTTTGGATTTGATGCTAGATGAGCACGTGATTGTGGGTCTATCAAAGGCAATTTAGATTCACACTGCTTTTGAGCCCGCAATCCACCACCTTCCGCCACATATCTCTTTTGCTATACCATGGTTTCAATTATGGGACCGCTCAAGAATTTTATCGTTCGAGAATGTTGCGTCCCCGCAATGAAACGTGGCCATTCATTTGATTTCGATTTGCAATCTGGGTGCACCTGCTAAATTTAGCGCCATCACTAAACTTTATCCGCCTACCAACTTTAGGATCATTCTAACCATGCTGGGAGATGGCGCTAATTTTGGCGTTGAACAAGAACACTTCCCAGAGGATGATATGACATGGTGTCCTGGTGTGATGATGATGACATGTCATGAAAAGAGAGGCAACATGTGTCACTTGGAAACAAGTGGATGATATGCCCATCGGTACCTGGACTGAGTGCCACGTGTCATCGCCATATGGATGCCAGGTGTCATGACTGATGAGAGTGCCACATATATGAACTGATGACTGCCATGTACTTTGGCACTTCAGAGCTCAGGGGCGGTATGCATGTAGAGCTAGAGCTCTGAAGTGAATGAAGACTGTCGATTAGGATGGACACACAGTAGAGATCGACGGACTTCGGGAGAAAACACTCCAGATGAAATCGAGAGTGGAGATGCTGAAACTCCTGAAGCCTAGAGTCCCGAAGAAAATTGCCACCATTAGATTTGGATGGACACACGATAACGATCTGTGGACTTCGGTAGAAAACACTCCGGATGAAATTGAGAGGGGAGGAGCTAAATCTCGTGAAGTAAATATTTATTTTCCGATGGAGAAGGACGCGTGGCGTTTGATATGCAACTCTGGGGATAATTCCTAGCCACTAATCCTCACACAATTTTGACATGTCAAATACATGTGAGCCATTGATCTGATCACGATCTACGATATGGGAAAGCCCCACTTTTCTGCCACACTCTGCTCTTGAATGGACACTACTGCCTATTGGGAATATCAACGACTCACAATTACTTCGGGAGTTCAGGATTTGGGCCTTTTCAATGCATAGCTCTCACAATCCTTTGAAGTGATGAATTTCCAAAGTGCGATATCTGGCGACACGTGTCCTCTTGATTTGGATGGCTGAGTTTATTTCTGGATTTCGGGCTTCAACTCTTCGGGACTTTTCAATGTACAACTCTTACAATCCTCCGAGGTAAATCTTCCAAAGTGAGGGATCTACCTCCACGTGTCCTCAACCTTCAATGGATTAGATCTACTTTGGGACTTCGGCTCCTCTGTTTATTTGTTAATCCTTGCGCTACTTTGAACTCCCGATCTCCCAAGAGCCGCTGATCTGAACTAATCTTAGGATCTTCATCGTTGAAAATTGAACCCGACCGCTGCTTGTATTTTAATCCCTAAATGGGATTCTTTTGAATGTTGTGTTTTGTGCTCAAGGCTGATACCTGTGCAAACAAAGGACTTAGACGACCTGTTGCAACCCTTGACAACTATATGTGATAAAATTTGGATCCACAGAGGATAACATGCTCCCTGCGAGTTGCCAAGAATGCGCAATTCCAATGCCTTAGCTGCTAGGTTGTGGAGTTGAGCTCAAATACATTTTTCTGAAGACAACAGGCTGATATATACACTATTCTACTTACAAAAATAAAACAAACACATGTGCTCCAGAGGGAGCTTATTTATCTACAACCCTATACTAACTGATTTTTTTACAATGTGCTAGGTGAAAGGAAACTTCCACCATAGCCACCCAGATTGTTTGGTGACACAAATCTTCTTTTCACTGCAAATTATCAACAAAAGGTAAGGGAAGTATGAAAACAGAATGAAAACATGTTTTGGAACACTGAAAATACCCTCAAATGATTATAAGATGAAATTTTTTTCAAGCTCCAACGCTTTTGGAAAATTCAACTCCATATACAACCCCATAGGGTCATAAAATAGGTGATAAAACCTACTAGGTTGGTAACAGAAAGCCTGCTCTTCTTTACAGCTACTCACATATGGTTAGATGTTTGTGGCAAGAAAAGGTGAGTGAAATGTTGGTGTAGGCTATTGATCCACTAATCCTTTGCCTCCTCTGATAACATATGTTAGCTAATGGAAAAAAATCTCAATGGATGGTTGTTTCTCTTTAACATGCTTCTTAATGTCTTCTGCGGACCTAGGATGGCTGATTTCCACACAATTCTTTTCCTTAATGTATAAAGGAAAAGGATCTATAGTATGGTCCCGAAAATCCTTCATATCCACATCAGAATCCGATTCATAGCTGTCATACACTGGCTGGCTACTCCCTAAGTCAAAAAAATGTGATGTAGGGATCTCCTCTTCTTCATCTGAATACTCATCAAATATAGGTGAGCGAAAAACTCTTTTATCTTGCAAAGAAAAATGAGCAATCTCTTTATCTTCTCTTCAATCACAGGTGAAAATACATCATGGGAAACCCCTTGAAGGAAAAGAGAAGAATTCTCCTCTACAACTATTTCTTCTTTTAAATAAGAGACAACAGGTGCACCAGGGATAGAATATCGTGCATATATATCTATGAAATCATCATCACTATCATCAATCATATATGGAAGGCCTTCTTCTCAGGAAATAGAAAGAGAAAAGTTTTCATCCATATTTGCAAAATACTCACTTATATCCTCACTTTCTCTTTCAATCAGATCTTCACCAGACTCATCACACGAGGAACACTCTATTGTCTGCTAGATGTGGAATTCAAACTCCTTACAACAATTATAAAAAATAAGATGAGTCGGGTAAATCTTCTCGTAGTATGAATTAAAAGCAATGTAAAAATCCTTCAAAGAATGGATACTAGCAATAGGAAGAGATTGACACCATTCACGAGCATGATCTTATAAAGAAAATTTGAACATCTTGATCAAGACATCATCATGAACAAGACCATGTTCAAACATGCATATATTAAAATTGAATAAGTTCTCACCGGGATGGTCATGCTTGCTTCCTCTGAATCTCAAAAGATAATCATCCCATTCAGTTATATTCGACACTGGATGTGGAAAACTAGATATATTCAAAAAATCATAGAAAGCATACCTTCGAGCCAAGATAGCTTCCATTGTTATGGTTGTACCATATCAGTGAAGTTTCCAATAGTTTCTTCCTTCATGGAGTGGAGTYGCCAGGTGAATGATGTAGTCTGAATAATGTGTCCAGCTTCAGTTCACCATCTAAAARTGGATCTATTCATTGTCGTTCTTCCAGGGAAATKTCTTCAATCTGTTCCCCRAAAACGACGCCATGAATGATAGCACTGAGAGTCACCCTCAGATTGCAAGAGGATAAGACCAGTACCCATCAAAATGTTTGGTGGTTGTTGGTTTTATGAGCGGAGGTCAAAATGGACGAAACTCAGTACAAGAATGATTTTAACACAAAAACTGGACAAGAAATACATAGGGAAGTGAGGTCCTCATTAACTTCAGTCAGTGATTTGAGTTTAAGTGTGAGCAGAAGGAAGACTTGGTGAGAGAGGTGAACAAGAATGCTATGAGCATATGACTTTCAAGTAGCTTGGTGAAAAAAAATCAGGCTCAAGAGCACTCTTGAACTCAAGTTTCAGACACTAAAATATGTCACAACAGCRTAATAATCAAACCTACATTACCATGGAACTATAACAACTCGACTGGATCCTCCATATCCAAGCCTTTCAACATAAGGGGGAAATAAGATAACAAAGAAGCTAACTAAAACTRGTCACAACAATACTGTAATCAAACCTACATTACAATAGAACCACAACCTTCTACTTGATCCTCCATGCTCGAGTGTTTCAACATAGTTTAAACAAAGAGATGAAAGAAGTTGACTTCTATTAATACGAAAGTCTCAAATTTGATACATAACCATATAACAGTTCTAGCATCAAAATTACACAGTAGGGAGCTCTGCTCAACCATTCGATGACCATAACAAAATATTGAACTGATATATTTATACTTGGATTATTCCACAACTACTAGGGGTGTGATCTGGCCATTCCATTCAAATCCTTTCTTCTGCACCTTCTTCTGTCAGATTGTGCATGTATCCACCTTGGTACCTCAGGCTGACAACTATGTCTCCACGACCTGACCCTCCACACCTTCCATTTATGGAGTGATTCTAGGTTTCACCCACCACTCCTTTTTCATTAATTGATCCTTCATCAAGAACGGGATGAGGCTTAATGCCTAGGGGTATGCCACGTGCTGCTTTCAGATTTGATGCTAGATGAGCACGTGATTGTGGGGCCATCAAGGGAGGTTTATATTCACACAGATGTTGAGCCCACAATCCACCACCTTCCGCCACGTATCTCTTTCTCTATGCCATGGTTTCAATTGCGGGACCACTCAAGAAATTTATCATTTGAGCATGTTGCATCCCCACAATGAAACATGGTCGTTGATCTGATCGTGATCTGTGATTTGAGCACACCTGCTAAATTTAGCACCATCGCTAAAGTTTATCCGCCTGCCAACTTTAGGATCATTCTAACCGTGTTGGGATATGGCGCTAATTTTGGCACCGAACAAGAACACTTCCCGGAGGATGATCTGATGTGGTGGCCTGGCATGACGATGTTGACATGTCATGAAAAGAGAGGTGAAGCGTTTCATTTGGAAACAAGTGGATGATATGCCTAAAGGTGCATGGAATGAGTGCCATGTGTCATCGCCAGATGGATGCTAGGTGTCATGACTGACGAGAGGACCACATATCTGAACTGATGATTGCCATGTACTTTGGCACTTTAGAGATTGGGGGTGGTATGCATGTAGAGCTGGAGCTTCGAAGTGAATGATGACCATCGATTTGGATGGACACACGACAACGATCGACGAACTTCGGGAGAAAACACTTTAGATGAAATCAGGAGTGGAGATGTTGAAACTCTCGAAGCCCGGAGTCTCAAAGAAAACTACCACTGTTATATTTGGATGGACAAGTGGGAGCGATCTATGGACTTCGGCAGAAAAAAATCTGGATGAAATCGAGAAGGGAGGAGCTAAAACTCCCAAAGTATGGATTCCCAAAGTAAATATTTATCGTCCAATGGAGAAGGATGCATGGCATTTGATCTGCAACTTCGGGGCTTCTACCTAGCCACTAATCCTCACGCAATTTTGACATGTTGAATACATGTTAGCCATTGATCTAATCATGATCTATGATATGGGAAAGCCCAAATTTTGTTGTGACGTGCCGCTCTTGGATGGACCCTATTTCCTACTGCGAAGATCAACCGCTCACAATTACTTCAAGAGTTCGATCTTCCAGCCTTTTCAATGCATAGATCTTACAATCCTCCAAAGTACCAAATTTTCAAGGTGGGAGATCTGGCGACGTGTGTCCTCTTGATTTGGATGACCAAGATTTATTTTGGGAGTTTGGGCTTCGACTCTTCGGGACTTTTCAAGGCACATTTCTTACAATCCTCCGAAGTAAATCTTCTGAAGTGAGGGATCTGCCTCCACGTGTCCTCAACCTTCAATGGCTCAGATTTTACTTTGGGACTTCGTCTCCTCTGTTTAGTCATTAATCCTTACACTACTTTGAACTCTCGATCGCCCGAGAGCCACTGATCTGAACTACTCCTGGGATCTTCGTCGTTGAAAATTGAACCCAACCGCTTCTTGTATTTTAAGCCCGAAATGGGCTTCTTTTGAATGTTGTGTTTTGTGCTCAAGTTTGATACCTGCGCAAACAAAGGACTTAGATGACCTGCTGCGATCCTTGACAACTATATGTGATAACACCTTCATTTTTGGATCACACTAATGAAGCACATCCCCTAGGACAAGTAAGTACCATAAAGGATTTTCTTCAATCCCGTGTTAAACTACTAAATGATCCATCATCTGTTAAATTATTTCAAAATATGTTAGAAATATGTAACATAGACGTAGAGGGAAAGCTAGAACATAAAATAGTTAATCACTTACATACAAGGAGGAGGACAAGTAGAGAGTTCAGACTGAATGGAAACATTAGATATTTCAACATGGGGGATATTATACTTGATTTAGGATCCAAAGTAAATGTGTTACCAAAGAAGACATGGAAATGTATGGGAGAGACCGAATTAGGATATTCACCTATTCAACTAAAACTCACAAATCAACATAGGGTTCTGCCAATTGGAAGGCTAAAGGGTGTGACAATAGATTTGAATGGAGTGTGCACTAAATTCAATTTTGAAGCGATAGAAATAATGGATGGCACAACACCTTATCCATCATTTCTTGGCTTGGATTGGGCATTTGACAACTAGGCCATAATCAATTTGAAGACAAGGAGGATGACATTCGAGTCAAGAGAGTATAGAGTCGTTGTACCACTAGACCCATCAGAAGGAGAAAGTCTTGTAGAACCCACTTTTTATTCCTCGAGGAAATCAACCAGTTATACCGAACCATCGCGTGATAAGAAGATTATGTAAATCCAACTGCAGATGGAGTACTTAGTTGGAGAAGTATCACATCATGTGCTTCAAACTTAGATACAGGGTTGGATAATTGGAAGCATAGATTACATGAAGTATCCACAAGAAGGTGCACAAGAATAGACCGCGCAGTAAGATGGTTAGGTATAGAGATAAGACAACCTCCCAGCTTTCATGGGGTGAATGACTTAGAATAATTCCTAACAAGATACAAAGATGAAGTATTAGAAAATTAGAGCCTCTTATCTCTCAACATAGCACTCAAGGAAACACCTGCAAGATGGTGGGGTGCATAGAAAGAGACAGTCAAGGAATGATACCAATGTAAGCAATTAATGTGCATTAGATTCCGTGTAGAACATGGAAGCAATGAATTGTAGAGATATAATGGACAGGGGACACTAGAAAAACACTTGGAGAAGTGAAGAACACTATGGAAAATGACACCACCAGAAGAATGGCATCATCACTTCATTCACACATTGGAAGGAATTCCAATAAACTAGTATGTAGACCAGGAACTGCATAGAGCCACTGTAGAATGGAAAACATTACAACAAAATTTTATAGTCACTTTCTCATTTGAACATGAGAACCCAAACATTTATTCAACACACAAAAAAATAAGAGGGGTGATATTTATTAAGGAACCATAGGTTGAACTTATAACAGAGTATCAACAAAACAATAGACATACAATGAAAGAACTAATGTCATGCTATCATGTGCAGGAAGAAGCACCAGATGAAGATGACCCACACAACATTCAAATTATATAAATTGAAGGAGAAAGAGAGGTGGAAGGTCCATCTCTGGAATCAAAAATATTTGTTGTGCCAATCAAGGTGAAGAAAGTAAATATTGGGACAAATGATAATCCCAAAATGGCCAGTATTGGAGATTACTGGGATGAACAAATAGTAGAAAGAATAACAGAGTTTTTATGCGGGTACAGTGACATGTTCCAAACAACCTTTACAGAGATGAAAGTCATAGCAGGAGATATAAGATAGATGAAGATACCTCTCAAACCTGAGGATAGACCAGTCAGACATCAACTGTATAGAATAAATCCAATATATAAGTAGAAAGTAAAAGAAGAAATTGACATAATGTTGGAAGCTGGAATCATAGAACCAATAGAAGAATCAAAATGGATAAGCCCTATGATAGTCCAGGAGAAGAAGCAAGGAGGCATAAGGATATGTGTCGATCTAAGAAAGCTTAATAATGATGCTTTCCTACATGACCATTTTCCCACCCTTTTCACAGATGAGGTATTAGAGAATGTGGGAGGCCAGTAAGCATACTCATTCACATATGGATTCTCAGGCTACCATCAAATCAAGATAGCTCCAGAAGACAGGTACAAGAACACTTTTGCCATAGAATGGGGATCCTACCCATACACAGTCGTGCCTTTTGGGCTGAAGGACGCACCAACAATATTCTCAAGAGTAGTCATATTTGTGTTCAAAGAATTTATCCATCAGTTTTTAGAAGTGTATTTGGATGATTGGACTGTATATAGTCTATTGAAAGATTATGTAGAGGTGTTAAGGTTGATGTTGGAAAGATGCAGGCAATGTCATATATCATTAAATATCAAGAAGTGAATCTTTGGGATACCTTTTGGAATATTATTGGAATATATAGTCTGTAAACAAGGGCTATTGGTGGATCCTGCAAAGGTTGCATTCATTGTTAACTTACCACCACCCAAATTAGTATGCTAGTTGAGAGAAACACTGGGACACACAAACTACTATAGGAAATTCATAAAAGGGTATGCACAGATCACTATGCCAATGGAGAAATTGTTGAAGAAGGATAGTAAATTCCATTGGAATGAGGATTGTCAGTGAGGTTTGGATACTGTAAAATAAAAATGGTCACAACACCTATACTAGTATTCCCAGATTGGGAAAATACATTTCATGTGCATGTAGATGCATTAGCCATAACACTTAGAGCTATTCTGGCACAGCCAAGAGCGGGAGAGTTATACCATCCTATAGCATTTGCAAGAAGAAAACTATCGGATTCAGAGCATAACTAAAATACTACAGAGAGAGAAGGCCTAACAATGGTATATGCACTGCAAATATTTAGACACTACCTACTTGGGAAACACTTTAAAATGTTCAGAGATCATTATGCCCTCAAGTACCTAGTGAATAAGCCAGTGTTGGGGGGGGAGAATCTATAGATGGTTACTGTTGTTTCAAGAATTTGACTTTGAAGTGATAGTCAAACCAGGGAAGTTAAATGTAAGACCCGATCACCTATTGAGGATCACTAATGGAGAGGAACCTACAAATGTAGAGGACAAATTCCTTGAGGGACAATTATTTTCAGTCTAAGTATCTCATGAATATTTTGTTGATATAATTTTATATTTGAGTAAAGGGACTGGGCCACAAGAATTCAACATTGCACAGAAGAAAAATATGGTAGTCAGAGCTGCAGACTATCAATTGATTGCAGGACACTTATACAAGATGGGCACAGAAAACATCTTGACGAGATGTGTACTAGAACATGAAAGGCCTAGGATTTTAGTAGAGGCTCATGAGGGAATGTCTGGAGGACATTATGAAGGAAAATATACAACGTAGAAGGTATTTCACGTAGGACTATGGTGTTCGACCATGCATAGATATGCAAAAAACTACTGCTAGAGATGTGATGTATGTTAGAGGGTTGGAAAACCTATTAGATGAGATGAGATGCCCCTAATACCACAAGTAACCTTGCAAGTATTCGACAAATGGGCAATAGAATTTGTGGGACCAATTAACCCACCAACAAAGAGGTTGGGAGCAAAGTATATCATCACTGCAACATATTACTTAACAATATGGGAAGAAGCAACACCAGTAAAAGATTGTAGTGCAAAGAAAACAACACACTTCCCGTTTGAGCAAGTGATCACTAGATTTGGATGCCCAAGGATTCTAATGAGTGACCAAAGAACTCACTTCATCAATAATACTATCAAGGCTATGACTGAGGAGTTTGAAGTCTATCATTAAAAGAGTACACCTTATCACCCTCAAGCAAATGGGACAGTGGAAGCCTTTAATAAGATCCTAGAGAATTCATTGACAAAAGTATGCAATGTCAATAGGGATGATTGTGATTTGAAGATACCAGTAGTATTATGGGCATACAAGACTACATGCAAAAAGTTGACAGGACATACACCATTCAGGTTGGTGTATGGAAAAGAAATTGTGGTGCCATTAGAATTTTTGGTACCTAGTCTGTGCATAGCAACAATCACCAACATGACAGAATGAGGTGTGGTACAAGAAAGGATAAGTAAGCTGATGGAGGTGGAAGAAGATATGATTCTAGCAGGATTTCACCAAGAAGTATAGAAAGCAAGGGACAAATCTTGGCATAACAGACATATTAAAAGGAAGAGTTTCAAGGAGGGAGACCTAGTCTTGGTGTATGACAATAAATTTCTTCAGCATCCAGGAAAATTTATAATGCATTGGTTGGGACCATATGAAGTGAAGGTTGTCATAGAGGGGGGAGTTGTACAATTGAAATATTTAGGAGGTACAAAAATCAGAGGAATGATCAATGGGAGTCGACTGAAACTGTATAAGGACAGTCGACCTCCTATCACCTAGAAAGTTACCACACAGTAAGAAGATATGTATGTAGTGTATTATAGTAGAAGTAAGGGAGAGAAAATGAGAAAAACAAATAAAAAGAAGGAAATGCATAAAAAGTAAAAAGGGGGATAAAAATAAATATAGATCGACACACATGGAGGGTCTTGACAGAATAGAACTGGTAGAACATAACAATGCGTTGCAATAAAACTAGGGTTTGAAAACACTACGCGTAGAAGAGAAGTTAACGGGTAGAAAGGTACAACGCGTAGGAAACACAACAAAAAGTGAAGAAATGACAATTGTCAGTGTGACACGACTGTCACTTCTCTGTCCCACTATAAAGTCAGAAAAAAGGGCGAAGCGACCCATTGTGTTATTTGCTAAGGAGAATAACGCAGAGCCGAGTGAAAGGGTGATAGCGTGTGAATTTGCGCTACCATCTGTCGATTTGGAATCATGTAGTTTAGATTTCCTCTCCATGTCACCATCAAGGGTTGGAGCACCAATCAAAACTAAACAAAACACACGAAGTAGCACTTGGGTGCCACAAACCAGAACAAACGAGATGCCCACAGTGGTGGATGTGGACGAAATCCACACATTAGAGTATGAGCAGATCACATTGCATGTGGAAAAGGAGCAGGAACCTGCACAGGAGCCCGAGCAGTCGGAAGAGGATGTCGAATGTACGGAATCCAACATGTCTAGGGGAAAAGGGACGTAGTAAGAAGAATCGACCAAGGGTTTCACACAGTAGGGCTTAGAGCCATAACCAGAGCATGAAATAGATCAAGAGGCCATACCATAGGGTGGGGTATGGTCCCCACAAGGGAAGAAGAAGGTGAAAGCAAAGAGTAGTGTGCAAGACATACAACGTGTATAGGCGAAATTGGCTATAGTGATGCCAAAAATTCCCAAGGGAGTGAAGACTAAAGATAATATTGTAGGAGGAGTCGATAGACATAAATACTCTGACCATGATGTATCTGACGCCATAAAGTTCTCATATTTGGCACCACAGAGCTACCTAGAGAGAATAGGAGAAGGCCCATTAGGCACGCCACTGTTGGAACCTACGCAGTGGATCCTGGGACTGTACACCACTAGCATCATGAACTTATTAGACATACTGCACTTTGGGCATGGGAAACACATAAAAAAATGCATCAAACAACTGTTAGTGAGGGTGAATGGATAGGCTAGTGCCTATCAACATCGACCTCATCACAACGATTATAGGGATACCCACAGATGGGGAGAAGCCAGAACAAGACCTAGAAAACAAAACTAAAGTGAAAGCCATCTCAAATGAGATCAAAGAAAAGTATGGTGCATAAAGGGGTAACATAGGTATCAGGATCAATGACATTAATGATCCTTTGACACGATTTTCAACAAGATTGCTCGGTTGCAAATTAATGCACAAATGCCGAAAACAAGAAGTTTATGCAAGAGTAGTAGCAGTTGCGGCATAGTGCTCAAAGGGGAGCTCGATGAGTTGGGCCCCTTATCTATTGAACTTGTTCCTTGAAGAATGCAAGGATGCATAATATTGGGGCTCTAAGTTCCACTACTCGTGGTTATTCATCCTCATTTCACTTATGGGGTGGTAGGAACCTACATACAGTATGTTCCTGCTAAGGACATGCAAATATGGCACAACGAGCTACATGTCGCTGCAAAGCACAACAGATCCCAAGGAAAATAAATTCAAAAATGACATGTTTGATTTGTACTTAACAGAGATCTAGAAAAACTTGGAGGATACATGGAGGATCTCCCCAGAAACTATCCAGGAGTTTGGACAGATAACGAATTTCCAAGCATCACGCCACAACATGTGGCTATAGGCAAACAATGATCCAGCCAAGGAGTGGTTGCAGTTGAAGTACTGCGTGATGATGCATGATATCCACATGGAGGTCCAAGAGTGGCATGAGGAGTGGAAAGTGCTAGAAATTCCAAGAGCAACGCCAATAGTACAAATCCAGACACAGGGTAGCACAGTCCCCACACAACAGATAGGCGGGAATGGCGCTAGCCAAAAGAAGAAGAAAAAAATAGGTATAGTGGGGGAAATCATCCCAATTCAAAATAAAACCAGGACACAAAAGAAGTTAGAATGTGGTCCTACACAGGGTCCACCGAGCATAGAGCAGGCACCAAGAGGACTGATAGGATAAGTGAGCGCAAAAGAAGTGCAGATGGAGGCACAAGAATTAGCCATGGAAGATGAAGTTGGGAAGGATACAAGCATGTATAAACAGATGCCAGAGGTATCTTAGCCATCATATGCCCAAAGAAAAAGGCCAGGGGAGAAAGCAAGTGGTGCTAGGAAGAAGGCAAATGCCCACAGAAAACCAATGGAAACATAATTGACAACAGATGATGTGGAGTTGATAGAAATGATAGTGGAAGATAGACTGTTGAAGGTATGGGAAAACATAGAGAATCAACAAGCTTCAATTATGGAGTAAGTACAAGAGGTAAAAAATACGCTGGAGTAGTTGAGGATCATGGCAACGAAAAAACAGAAGGAGAAACCAACGCCTACTAGAGAAGAAGTACTTGCTGGAGAGACAGTGCATATCATGATGCATGGGAGTGTTAATTTCATCATAACACTGGAGATTTTGTTCATTGTTGAGGAGACAACACAGAGGCCCTTAAATGACATTGAGAGTTTTGACTTGGCGCTGCCCAAGATTCCGACTAAAGCATTGTATAAATTACAAGTGAGCGTCACATAGGAGATTCAGTCCAGAGCAAGGTCAGATGCAATGAACCTACAATTCATGCAGGAAGACAACACCTCAATGAAGGAGGCACTTATCCAAGAAAGGAAGGAGAGAAAGATAACACAACAAAAAATGGAGGAGATGGAGAAACAAATAAGTGGATTATTTCATTCCATCCCCGACAATGCATAATCAAAAGAAGCATCTTCTGAAGAGAAGATGAGGAAAATAACACAGACCCTGATGCAATATAAAGAGAAGATAAAGGAACTGGAGGAGCGTGCAGTACCTACTCCTACTCTAGAAGTCCAAGCACAAAGAGAGAAAGACGTGAAAGCAGTTGCAGAAAACAATGCACAAAACATACATAGAGTGGCAGAACTGCTGGAAAAAAGTGGCCATCTATGGACAAAAATATTAGAGGATGGGAGCCTACAAGAGATGCAAAGAAAGGAAGATAAATTGCATGCAAGAATCACAGATTTCAAGTAGGGACAAAGGACAATGTCACTACCAGAGAAGATCAAGACTGTCACAAAAATGAAGAATCTTCGGGCATAAGAAAAAGTGGTGCAAGCACAGAAGATCACATGACATGATCAGTTGGAGCCCCTAAAAGAAAAGGTAGAAAAGTTGGTCATGGAAATTGATGCAGATAAAGTGTGCCTCGAACAAATAGGCTTGGAGGGGGGTGCTACACATGATTTTGGTCATCTTGGTGATGTATTAACAATGGTGTATTCAGGCTCCCAACAAGGAATTTTTTCCTGAGAAAAGTGGATCTTGTCTCCTTCCAAAAACATATTTTCAAAGTGAGTTCACAGGCTGCATATGGCCTAGGGTGTGAGAATCCCTCATTCACGCAGGCCACCTTCATTTAGGGTGCGAACTTCTTGTAGTTTTCTCCATACACAGGGTGCAAACCTGTTTTCAAGCTTGGAAAAGAGAAGAGGTCTCGAGGATTCTAGAAGGGAATCTTCTAGAAAATGAGTTGGCATTCGTATGGTTGTCATTTTACTGACTTCTTATATTTGATGGGATCATCCTCATTCATGTAACCATCTCTCCTTCTCCTATATATTGAAAGGTTTCTCATGGAAAAGGTTAAGCAAGATTAATTGAAGAATTAGTGAAGGAATTGTGTGAAGAACCCTGCTTAGACAGAAGCTTGGAGACTCTAGTTGGTCTATCAAGAGGAATTGGATCTTCTTCATGCAAGTATAGAGCAAGTGTGTGTGTTGGAACCAAGGGTCACTGAAAGGAAGCTTGCGACATCAAGGCAATCAGGTTGTATCTTCTACTTTCAATTAATATGATACAACGACATGTCCCTTTCCCATAAAGTCATTCTTACTTTATTGTGTAATTCCTTGATCATATGCATAAGTTGACATTGAATATGTTTTTCTATCTTCACTTTGGTTGGTTTGTGTTGTCTTAGAATTGACCTCACGAGAGCACCGGAGCGAAGCGGGAGAAATAGAGACCTAAGGAAGCGATACAAAGGTATGTCACTTGTTCCTCCTTACTAGCAGATTCAATGATTGCAACTTAGGGAAAGAGTCATGTCCTGTCCTATTTTGTTCTAGATCTAGGTGGATCTAGGGAGATCTGTTAGTGTCCGCACCTACCGATTAGTCCAATAACAAAATTGGTGACTCCATTGGGGATGCAACCCATTTTTTAATGGTTTTTGGTGTTTTTCCTTGGCCATTTTCTCTTGCCTTACCTTTTTTCATTTCTATCAATCTCAGAGTCTTCAAGAGACCCTGATAGACTCTCTGGGTCCAGAAGTCCCTTCAAAAATTTTGTCTTTTTTCCAGATTTTTCCTAGTTTCAGTCATTCTCACACTAAACCCTTCTTTTGCCTGCAAGAACTACTGGAGTTCACACCCTACTGTGCAGTCCAGTGCGAACCTCTCGCACTCTACTTGTGCATAGCTTGCGAGAATGCTCCATTATTGCAATGTACACCATTGCTTGCCTGTGAACCCATTTTGCAAAGTTTTGGGATTAAGGTTTTTGTATGCTCAGATACCCAGATTTGTATGTGTCTGAAGAGAACTTCTTAGGCCACTGATTGATTGTTTCTTGACTTTGGATTTTGCGAATGATCAGTCTTCAGAAATCAAAGACTCTTCTTGTTCATTTTTTCTCAACTGTCATCTCTTGACCTTTTCTTAGCAATAATATAATCTATGATCCTGGAATCTGAGTGCTTGTTTGGTTGGGAGTCGGTGATCGGTTTAAAAGTTGGGATTAATTGTCTTTCTCAATTGCTCATTACTTGGAAAATCATTACCCTCATGCATTTGGAAAGACTAGTCTTGTCTTCTTGTTATTCGTGTCTTCGTTGAAAGATTGGTTTGGGTTTTGTACATTGCTTGTAACTAGTTATTGGTTTTCCTTAGTTCCACCACCATTGTGTGGTTCATTGATATTGTAAAGCATTTTTATTTTGAAAATATTGGAAATCAATTGTTGAAATATAACAWATAGAGATTTTCCATTGTTACGTGATTCGTTGATATTGCATTTTAAAGAAGATTGTATATCGTAGTTCAAGATTGTTCCAGAAAACTCCTCTTTCCCTCCTGTAAATAGGATTCATCGAACAAGAATTGATATTTTTCATTCCTATCTATGCATTGTTGGGTCAGAGTCTCACACAACATCGGTTTCATTTCCGTCACCTTTGAGTAACAACAACCTTTAATAATATTGCGCAATTTTTAAAATTTAACTAGTAACTCTTTTCTAGGACTCTATTACACCAACATTAGCTAGGCTAGAGCTTTGGAATAGGCAAAGAGATACACTCTCCAAAACAAAAAACACACAATAGCATCTTGTGGTAAGGAGTGTCAAATTCCATTTGCAACATTTTGTCCTGGGAATCCCTTCTCACACAAGGGTCAAACCCAAGGTCGCATTGATATTGACAGAGTTACTCACACTGCTTTGTTGATATCGGTGTAGAGATTGCACGTATTATAGGGGTCACTTGGAGGTATACCCACAATGATGAGTGGAAGCCTCTCAAGCTGATTTTAGGCTAGATACCCTACCCTTGCGTGTGGATTGGACTGTCGACTGTCCCCCCAGAATTTATTGTTGTTGGTGGTAACCTTAGTGGCCTATCTTCTTAGGGTCTTACACAAGGTGACTATGAAGGGGAAAGTCTTCACGGTACCTGGAATCGATGTTGGCCAAACTCACTCGAGCTCCTTGGAGGGTATACCCACGATTATGTGTGGGAGCTTGCACCAGGGTGTAAGTCCGTTAAGAAGGTCATCAACGTAACTTTTCCACCCTAGCCCATCCCCTTCTTATCTCGTCGTTGTGACATTGGATTTCATCACCAACTAGTGACTTCGGAATTAGAAGGTCTTGTTTGCCTGGTTTTGCTTCCTAGATTTTTTTTACTAGCACATGTTGTTTGTTTACCCAAGTTGACTGTAGAATTTTCTTCGTAAGTTTTTAAATCGTTCACAATTGACCCTCCACGTCGTTCACGTAGAATGTAAGGCTTACCCCTAGAAAATATGGAAGGTTCTCAACCCTTGCCTACCAACGCACCGAAGGGCTCTGCTCAACAGAGTGAAGTCCAAGACGTCACCACCCCACAAGTGGAAATAACTGACTCTCTAGAACGATTCTGAATTACCAATTCTTGAGAGGAATTTCGACTTCATCCCAACTCTGAGAGACATATTATGCGAGTGAATTCTTCTGGGGACTTAGTTGTTTTTCCTTCTGGATCACCGACTGAACCTTTTCCAGGACCTGAAGGCCAAGACCCTTTTTGGACTATTGGCGTTTTTAGACGATATCTCTTTGGCTCAGGAGCGGGAATTGATATCACCATCTCACCTGCGTTCCCCAAAACATCTGATCCAGACACAATACCTTTTACTACTTCTTATTATTTTCCTGGTACAGAAGCTCCACGAGCTGACCATATCTTGACTCTCCCTTTACAAATGGTCCATTACACAGATACCACGAGTCTTCACACCGAGATTACCGTGGCTATCTAAGACCCTATTGGCACATCACTTTCGCCCAGAGTCACCCCAACACTTCCACCCGGATACCGTGTGTTGAATGCCTCTATTCCCGTTCCTATGCAAATCACATCCGAAACTCCTGGTGGTCCCACTTCTTCTAGGAACTCTCCTCTCGGTTTCATTCCGACACTTCCTCGACCCCATTTCAGAGGACCTTTTCCATCCTCTATCGGTGGTTCTGCTCCTAGTGGCACCATTCCATTGTTAACACCAAATTACCAAATTCCTGTTGGTGGAAAATTTCACCAAGGAGGCCCAACTCAACCCCCCCTTGTAGGCAAAATCCCAATTGGAACACAAATCCCATTTGGAACACAACCCCCAATTAGCACACAACCCACGATTGGAGGGCAACCCCCACCGACCCCACCTTATGGACAAAACATACCTCCATCCTTGGCCCAGTATTGGAACCATCTGATACAACATAATCCTCAATCGACTGGGGGGAAACAACCTCAAGATACCTCTGTTATACCCCCTAGTATAGGCCAACCATATCCAGGTACGTCCAATCCTATTTGGGTCTCAAATGCTCAACCCCACACCCCCATTCAAGGGTACAACCCTATGAGTTACTTGCCTCCACAACAACCACCGAATCTGCCTAGATCTTTGCACTATATTAAAACTACTTATGGTCCCACTGGTTTGCCGATGGGACTCCCTCCCCAAAGCCACCATTACCCGCATGTGAATAGACAATTACCTTTATTAGCCACCCTGGACCTCCGGAATCTATCGAGGATTTTAAATGATCCAATCTGTCACTCTCCGCAATGGCCTGCTATACCAGCCAAGATACCGTCTGACATCCCTAAATTCAATGGTAAAGCGGGAGAGGACCCGAACAATCACGTCACGACTTTTCACCTTTGGTGCTCATCCAAGTTCTTGATGGATGACTCTATTCGTTTACGCCTTTTTCAACGAACTCTCATGGGTTTTGCCGCGAAGTGGTATATAGAATTACCACGAGGTTTCTTCGCCGACTTCAACACCCTCACTATGGATTTCCTCACCCACTACTAGTTACCAATCCACTACGAAATGGGGACCGAGATTTTGAGTTCTTTCAAACAAAACAAAGACACTCATATCTCTGATCACATTCATGAGTGGCGACGAAGACGACGTATCATCAAACTGGAACTTCCCGATCAGTTGCTGGCAGAGTGGTTCACAAAATCCTTCGTGAACGACATCGGTCATGACATCGCCATGGGTGGAGTTGTCACAGAAGAATAGGCCATTAGTCGTGCTCAATACCTTGATATTGTTTACTCACAGACGGGTACTCTTTACGACTTACTCCTTGATGTGCCTCGTCCTTCTACTTCCGCCACTTCAACTACTCCTACTACTTCTCATGCAACCAACGGTGTGATTGGAACTTTCCATGCCCAACCACATTCCGCCTCTAGCATCAACCCCAAACCCATTTCTTCTAATGTTCAAAATGCTCTGTCTCCTACCCCTCCCACTGGAAAGACTTCTAAGGTAAACGATGTCCATTCTACCCCCGTCGATAAAAAAAAATCCAGAAAGGGAAAAGGTAAGAATAAGGAGGACAAAAATACTTCGTAAGCAAAGAGAACCAAAACACCACTTGTTGAAGATAGGGATAAGTGAAAACCATGATACCCTTGTCTTATCTGTGGTGATGATCACTACACTAAGGATTGTCCACGACGTGCCGAGGTTACTAAGTTCCTTCAAGGGACCATGAATCTTCCCACTCCAGTCGTCTTGTCACAACCCTTCCCTTCTTAACAACAGGCTCAATTGGTCATTCATGGCCAACCATCCCCCTCCACTACATCTTATGTCTTAATGTGTATAGGTGATTCAAAGCAAAGTGACATCACACTTACCACTCGAGACAAAGATTATTCTTCCGCCAAAGAGAAGGTTGATGCTACACCTCCTTCATTGGTCCAACCATCTCCTACGACTCCACCTACCAATGGTCCTCTTCATCTCGAATGACCCAGCCTCGACACAGTCCTTCGCCCTCCTACAAAGGGCGTTGTTCAAAAATCGGCTTTCAATCCTCATGCCTGTGTTGCCTAGAACTACAGCATTGTTGAACATTTGGCCCAAGCACCATCGCGCGATGTCAGCCCTCGAAGTCCTTCAAAGTTGTCCTACACAACGGAAGGCACTGTTGAAAGATATCGGTGGAATCGACCCTACAGATACAAATTTAATAATTTTCGAATTGGAAGATCACATTCCAAGGTTACCCCCTCAACTTGTGTTCCAAATACAAGTGATTGTCTCCGACAAAAACATTTGTAGAATTGTTATCGACGAGGGTGCCTCGACATGTGTCATGTCTATTACCTGCTGAAAAGCCATTGGCTCTCCCTCTTTGACTGAATCCCATAACACACTTAAAGCCTTCAATGGCTCCGATTTCAAGCCTTATGGTGTCCTTCCTTCGTTGCCAATCACGTTAGAAAGAAAAATGGTCCAAGTTGAAGTGGAAGTCTTTGACGCTCCTCTCGATTACAACCTTCTTCTTAGCCGTAGCTGGATTGATTCCATGTGTGCAGTTGTGTCGACTCTTTTTTGTGTTGTATATTTGCCACATCAAGGAAAGGTAATTACCGTCGACCAATTATCCTTCTTTAACTCGGATACATGTTCTGGAAACGTACCGTTCATCTCCAAAACCCCTCCTGGGATACGAGAACGTAGGTGTGGGTCTTCTCAAAGACTCTTCGTTAATGGGTGCCTTCCCCATCCCACCACCCGATGTTCCACATCCGTCTGTCGCTTCAATCAACATGATATCCACCGCTATTCATGGAACCCCTGCGTCTCACGACCCATGGATGGTACCTGACCCCGACGATCATCTTTGTTATGAAGACGAAATGCCTTTGAGTCCAGTTGAGTCTGCCTATTAGGCCATTCAATCGGAAACCCCTTCTACCCCCTCTCTTGGTGATTTATCTCTAGATCCTTTCCGTGTCATTTTTCCCACAGATGAGATGATTATGTCTGTTATGGAAGACACCCCCTGAGACGATGGACATCATCGTTCCATCCTCTTCCTAGAACAACGCACCATCGAGAGCTACCAACGGATCTCGACACCATCGACCGTTGTCGTCATTTCCACCATTCCCAAGTCCACACACAATGTGTTTTCTGAAGGGAACTTAAGCAATATCTCACCCACCATTCCCCTCAACATATCCATAAAACCTGGAATTGTCGAAAAATGTGCATATCAGAGCTTCGTGTTCCCCTGACGAAATCGTCACCTACAAGTCACTTTTCAAAGAATTTTGTGACGTCTTCACTTGGAGCTATGAAGAAATGCTGGGTATTGACCCCGACATTGTGATACATGAGATTAAGACATACCCAGATGCTAAACCTGTCCAACAATGCCTTCATTCAGTTCACCCACGTAAAGCAGCCGCTATCAATCTTGAAGTCGAGAAACTTCTCAAAGTTGGCTTTATTTACTCGGTGGCTCTCACTGACTGGGTTTCCAATCTTGTCCCGATCGAGAAGAAACAAGGCACAATCCATGTGTGTGTTGATTATAGGGATATTAGCAAAGCATGTCCTAAAGAAAACTTTCCTACTCCCTTTGTCGACCAAATTGTCGACAATTGTGCCGTAAGTGAAATCTTCTCTCTGATGGATGGTTTCTCTGGATATAATCAAATCAATATTGTTCTCGGGGACCAACACAAAAAAGCTTTTATTTGTCCTTGGGGCACTTTTTCCTATCAAAAACTTCCTTTCGGTCTAAAAAACGCTGGCGCAAATTATCAGTGCGCTATGTCTTATTCCTTCCATGATATCAAGCACATCATGTATCCATATCTTGATGACTTGCCCGCTCATTCCATGCGTCGTATTAGTCATCCAATACACCTCTGAGCCATTTTCCTCTGATGTTGGTTTTACTATATACGCTTGAATCCTCACAAATTCATTTTCTGCGTAGAATCCGACCGACTTCTAGGCTTTATTGTTTCACATCAAGGGATCAGGGTAGATCCTTTAAAGGTCAAGGCGATTCTCAATCTCCCTCCTCCTTCTTCGCTTCGCCAGTTACAAAGTTTGCAAGGGAAAGCAAACTTTCTTCATCGTTTCATCCCAAACTATGTTGAGATAACTCTTGGATTTACATGACTACTCAAAAAGGGGTTCGAGTTCATATGGGATACCATCACAAACAAATCCTTCGAAGCTTTGAAACTGTCCCTGACACGTGCTCCACTTCTCTTCCCCCCCGATTACAGTCGCGATTATTTCCTCTACCTCGCAGCCTCGGATTACACCATCTCTATGGTTCTTGTCCAGGAGGATGATTCTCATGACGAACATGTTATCTATTACTTGAGTCAAAGTCTAACACCTACCGAAACCAAGTATTTACATGTTGAAAAACTGGCCTTGGTAGCGGTCCAAGCAGTCCAACGTTTCCGACATTATATCCTCTCTCGCAAGACTACGATAATTTCTAACTGCAACCCCATGCAACACATTCTCACCCGTCAACTTCTAGGGAGAAAATACTCCAAGTGGATCATGATACTACAAGAGTTTGACTTAGAATTCGAACGTGCTAAGTCCAATAAATCCTTATTTTTTTCCGAGTTGATATGCGACTTTCCCTACTCTGAAACAGAAAATGTAGTAGCTGATTCATTACCTGATGAATCCCTTTTCCTAATTAGTTTCGATGATCTTTGGTATGGATATATCATCATATATCTCCAAACCTAGACTTTTCGGCCCAATTTGTCCAGTACTGACCGACGTTGAATACGCTACCAAGCCCGTCAATATATTATCCTCGGTGATACTCTTTATCATCGTGGGATTGACTCAGTTTTTCGACGCTGCCTCACGTTCAATGAAGCCGAGAAAGCCTTAAATGAATGCTATTATGGAGCCTGTGGTGGTCATATGTCTGGGTATGCTACTGCCCAGAAGATCCTATGAGCAGGGTATTTTTGGCCTTCTTTATTTAACCACTATATAATTGCCATCCAAAAATGCCACGCTTTCCAGACCTACAACCATAAAATATGGTCTCATCCTGCTCCTCTTCGTCCTGTGGTCTTCATCGGTCCTTTTGCGAAATGGGGTATCGATTTCATGACATGTCACCCTCACTCGGATGGGGGGCATGGATACATTATTGTAGCCGTAGATTATTTTATGTAATGGGCTGAGGCGATGCTAACATTTGACAATACCGAAAAGACCGCAACATTATTCATTTTCAATCACATCATAGCTCGTTTTGGTGTTCCTCAGGCTATCATCACTAATCACGATAGTCACTTTAGAAACTTCATGATGTCCGAACTCACTAAAAAGTTGGTTCTTCGCCTTGAAAAATCAACGCCCTATTACCCACAAGCCAATGGCCAAATCGAAGCAATTAACAAAGTTCTCATAACCATGCTCTGACGAATGATAGGGATTCATAAAACGCGTTGGCACACAATGTTGTTTTGATCATTGTGGGCTTACCGAACGTCTGTTAAGTCTGCTACTGGGTTTACACCATTCTGGTTAGTCTATGGTCTAGAAACCATCTTGTCGATTGAATGTGAGATACCCTCCCTAAAAATAGCCGTCAAACTCCTACCAAACACTTATGCTGAAGAAGAACGTCTGTTGTATCTCATGCGATTAGATGAAACTCGACATGATGCTACCCTAGTCATAGAAGCCCAGAAGAAACGTGTCAAGGCCCAATACGACAAACATGTCAAGCCTCACATTTTCTCCGAAGGAGATCTGGTTCTCCTTTACAAACAAGATCGGGATATGCTAGGAGTTGGAAAATTCAAAGCCATGTGGCAAGGTCCTTATATCGTTAAATGAGTTTTGGAGAAAGGAACTTATGAGTTAGTAGATTACGACGGTATCCCTTTGAGTGAACCCTGAAATGGGTTGTACTTAAAGAAGTACTATGCCTAGGATTACCTGCGCATGAGTACTTGTATTTTATTGAATCATACTTCTTGTGTGTTACTGTAGTATGATTTTTTCATTATCTGGTCTCTTCCCTTATGTTACATTGTGTTTGGTTTCCAGATGTCGGAGTCTTTGCTACCTCACATTGGCTTCGCTGATGGCGCTAGATGTAGTACTCAGAACCTTGCTTCTACTGCTTGGGAAATTTATGCCCCTACAAATGAACTTGTCACTCTACGAGGTGTGTGTCTCGGTCATGCAACCAACAATATTGCAGAGTATAGCACCATTATTGAATTGTTTATTGATGCTATCACGCTATGTATCCATCACTTGGTTGTATGACTCGATTCGTAGCTAGTAGTACTATAGTTAAGTAATGTCTATGCTATTCGTAGTCCCACTTTATTACGGGTATATTTATGAATTCACCTCTTGGAACGTTATTTTGATTATATTGAGTATCAACATATTCCTAGATGTCTAAATACATTAACTGATGTATTAGCTAACTATGTATTAGACAAACATTTGGGCCATTTATAAACCAATCACATAACATGTATCACACAACACAAGATAAGCCGGTAGAATCCATATATATGTATATAACGATCAAAAGTTTTTTACAAAAAATTTATGTCCAAGGACCAAAATTTCAAAATCTGAAGCTCATAGCTTCTACAAAGAAGTGTCATGGGTGATGCTCATGATAACATACGACTACCCGGGTAACCCTACGAAGAAATCGACCAATAGGCTCTGACACACCCACCGTATGGCACTGATAACGCTGAGGGACCTCTCCGATCGACATGTCTGGAATGTCAGCAGTCAACCCCTCCAAGTTTTGCTCCACTGCCTCATAGTCTTCAGCATCCCATCGCAGCACTGGAGCCACCTCTCCTTATCGTTGAATAGGAGATGTACCTGGAGGTTGGTATGGCCTCACATCTGTGTCATTCAAAAGAGATTTTTGATCAGTTCTTGGGAAAACATAAAAACATTTGCATATGATAAAAATTACAAAAAACATTTAAAAGAAAAAAATGTGTACTTCTCACCTAGATCTCCCCATTGAGCATCTTCAGGTAGGGCCAAATCTGGATCCCCTCGAAAATCCAACCTGGCATAGGCATAATCATCGACCATCAACATCTGTGGCTGCAACCAGTCAAAGAATGAATCGTTATATTTGATGATTGGCCCAGCTACATGTTGGGTCATGAGCTTGCACCACCTCAACATCATCGGATCCTCTCGAGCCGGTAAACCTGACTCAACCTGCAACCTCAGCAAGGGAACCCTCTCAGGAAAGAAGGACACCGAAAGTGATCCGTACCTGAATTGCTTTAGGTTGCCTTTCCTAAATTTTGTCAACTGCCTCTTTATGCTACGAAGGATTGTGTCTGACCAGTTAAAGACCCAAGGCTCAGTACACTCTATGGCGTACTGAAAATAACTCTGGAGAGCCATGTGTGGAGAGGTACTCCCCGCCATACGAGCAATGGTGAAGAGGATGGTGCGAAGGGTCAAATCCTGGACCCCCCAAATGGCCACCTTTCCTTTGCTTCTATCCACCTCTGGAACAAAGTACTGATGACAATACTCACTCATAGGCAGCCCACCACCTTGGCTATCGGTCAAGCTAGCATGGTACCCACGCCGTGATAATCTTGTTAGGAAGTAAACATCCTCGATATCCAAGGACAATGTGTGGACCCCCACGTGGAATACTTGTTGGTCCACGTCCCACATATGAACGAGGCACTTCAACAGCCTAACTTGGTCCCTCATACCTGGGATTTGAAAGAATTTCAGGAGACCATAGTCTCGGAGAGCAGCAACGGTACCCAGGTCATTCCCGACAATAGAATTATCTTCTTCATGCTCTCTTTCGCACCACTCCAGAACCATCGTGATGGTCAAATGCCTGCACAAGAACCATAAGAAGAGGGTCAACAACTCTTTTCAAGCCTTGGCACATTTTTCATTGAGGAAAAATCAAAGTAAATTTTCATTTTACGACCCTTGCAGGTGCCCCTTTAGCACAATGCAAGGTTCTCGGAGGTGCCTTTGGGGCCACTTGCGAGAATCATACATTCTCATAGGTCCCGTATGGCTAGCCTGCGAGAACGCCTAGGCGCAAGTTTTGGCCCTAAAACAAGCTCAAAAACTTGAAATTTGCCAATGAAAACAAAAAATTGGACCATGAAAAGGTAGAAGATAGGGAGCTTACCTCACTGATGGAGACGGTTCGCCAAACGGTTGCTTGTACCTTCCGCAATCGAGCACTGAAATTCAAGGGAAAAAGAGGGGTTTTGGGCTAAATTCTTGGCAAAGTCACAATGACTATGGTAAGAGCCTTTTTACCCACTTATATTTACTTTTTACCATTTTTGTTGATTTTTATAATTGTTTTATTCATCAAACCTAATGCCTAATAGCCCTATGAGTGTGAMTTTTTGTAGATATAACGACTTTGAAGTCTACAYGAATGAGCACGGATATTTTYTGTTTTTCATCGCATGCTTAATTATTTTTTATGGTTTTTAGACAAAACCTCGAGCTTGGTCTTTGTTCATTCTCACGCTCGAAAATACATGCGAACATAATCRAGCACACTTTTATCACTTTTTTCAGGCTCATAAAGGTGATACGAAAAAGGAATCCCCTGGAGTTCTCTTTAAGCTCTTTTCAGACTCTCTAAACATGAAAAGATTGCCGAGCGATCTTGTTATTTTAATGCTCATTAAAGTATTTGAAGAAAGTGTCTGTTGGGAAATAATTTATCTCTTTTTCGATTTCATCAGAATACTTTACAAAAAAGGAACTGAGAGAGTTCTCTTTTGAGTTTTTTTCCAGACTCTATAATCATG
The DNA here is from genome assembly GCA_009831015.1 of Picea engelmannii. Lineage (NCBI taxonomy): Eukaryota > Viridiplantae > Streptophyta > Pinopsida > Pinales > Pinaceae > Picea > Picea engelmannii. The sequence continues at coordinate 54,473 of ML813085.1, forward strand.
AAAAACCTTCGAGTTTTCTATCTTTGGACTCGTTAAACAAACATCGAAAGACCCTTAATGGGACTGAACCACTCCTTCCTAGGGTTCGTTAAACATACTCCGAGGGACTCGTTCAAAGGATGAGCTTACATCAACAAGCATATGTTATCCTCCTCAAGATTGCGTAAAAATAAAGAGGTACTCGTCAGAAATGGTGGGGGAAAATTTGGGAAAGGGATGTGTTTTCGTATTCATATTATTGGTAGTAAGTGTCGCTCTTGAACATGACACCTCCTATTCATTATTTGAAGCCGGTTTAGGAAGTCCATTTGTCTCTCATTCGACTTGCCACAAGGTCATATCCCGAGTCATCTTTGAGTCAGTGCTGCCAAATCATTTGTCGTGTCGTTCATATGTTCAAGAGAAGTTCATCTGAAACCTCTATTGAGTTGGACATCTGTAGCTGTCCATTCTTACCGTGTCAGCCTTCCCTGTGTCCAGTTCAATCTACATCATACTCTGTTTCACCTTAAAAATATGTTACTTATTTCGTGTCATTGATGGGGGATACATCAAGGCCCTCCTGTGACAAGTTTTGTTTCGTCGACTCCAACACATTATTTGGAAACAAGACTTAGAAATTATTTGGTACCTTGGAACTTGCATGCCTCAATGGTAGGTTCTCTCACTTTCGATAGTGGGTTTTCATCATTGACCCCTGATTGAGAGATTCCGTTGAATGTTCGACCTCAACTCGTTTATTCACATTCATTGGATTGTACTAGTGTACCTTGGGAGTCATTGACATTAATGGTGATTTCCCTCACACTTGTTAATGGTTGCATCAATGACCGGTAATCAAGTGGTTTCTACCATGTTCGACTTCGGCACATGTAATCACATGGTTAGATTCATAATTTCATGTGATGGGATTGAAGACCCTGGGTTTCATATTTTTGATC
>ML813085.1:66196-79578 GCA_009831015.1 Picea engelmannii
TCTTACACTTGAATAAAGATTTTCCTTTCTTTTTAGGTAGAGTAGGATAGTAAATAAAAATTGCATGTTGTTAGTTTAGCTTAAAGTCTAATGCAGCCTCATTTTACATTTTATTTTTAATAAAAGAACTATGAGATACATGTTCCTATGACTTGATCTCATTGATCTCATCAGTTTTTGATATTTTAGAGTGTGGTTTTTGACAAACAATTCTAGAGATTTTTGCGGGTATTTATTTCACCAAGAGTAGACAATTTCAAGGAGACAAAAAGGGAGGTATTTTCCTTCCAAAATATTGCTATATTTGGACCTTGTTGTCTACTAAGCATCAATTGAATAATGACTTGTTGTAATTAGCCACATTTTTGCAAAGATTTCCATCTTCTTTTTCTTAAGGCATCTTTAATGGCAGTTTCTCTTAACCTCCACCACTAGAGGATATAAGGAAGTGATACCTTGACTATCAAACTTAGAGGTTACTCATACAGTTTCCACAAGAACCCTGAATAAGTGAGTAAAGTATATTTATTAAAGAGTAACAAGGAGGTCTGATTAGCAGTTAGCCATGGAAACATCACAATAACTTAAAAAAAGACGAAAGTGAGTTGATCCTAAAGATACCTTTCTGTTCTTTCCCAATGGTACCATCCACTACACACTAAAAATGCTTGATTATACCATATATTTAGATAGGCTGTGTTCGCTTAAGTACCCCTTACATCAGGACAATCTCTAAGGAATACATAAAGGAGAGTCATCCTCTAACATAAATACCATCCCAATCTAAAAAGGAAAGAGAAAAGTATTTTTCAAAGTTGTTCCCCCATCTTCTTACACAAAGCAATCTTTATATTAAAATATTAAAATATGGTGGACCAGTCTTTGAGGGTGTAAGAGGCTAACCCGTCGGGATACTGAACAAGTCTACTGGAAGCGAGTATCGGCCTATGGTATGATTAGGTAAACCCGTCGGAGTACTGAACAGGCTTGTTGGCGACAAGGCATTCTACCTAGCGAGGATGATAATCTGACAAAAAAATAAGAAATAAAATTCCTAAATCTTAGACTTGTCCAGATGTACAACATTACTTGTAGACAAAGCTAACAAGAAGTATGTATGGTTAAGCTAAGGTCAATGAACTCCATAAATGTGCTACTGGGAAATAACTTTAAGACTATATTAAGACTCTCTCGCCTACCTCTTCTTAACTATATGTAGGATTTTCTATCCTATAGGTGGGGCCATATTCTATCTGTCTTGGCAGACTGATGTGTGAAATTTATCTCTACACTTGGAAAACTGTAAATCTTAGGCTATTGGGAGAATTGATTGATTCCCTATATTTTTTATTGTGAGGTGTCACAATCCTTAGGCATGGGGGAGGGGTTTCATGAGATGACAAATGATAAATAATGCCTATCTATAATCCATGAGAAGACGAAGTAGAATCTTTGTAAAATTTTTGTATGTTGCTTTCATGATATGGGCTATTATATCACAATTTTTATTTTATTTTATTGAAATGCTAAATTATATACCACTGACATCACTGTGTGTTATAAGCATGATGTGCATTTTATTTATTTATTTTTATGTTTATATAATGGAAGACTTATTAACTGGTTCTTTGTGACAATTACAGATTGATAACACATTGTTAAACTCACTATAGATTTGTGTTACACACATATGAACAAAGGAACAAGGTTAAGTGGATCTATATTAGGCTAAGTATTTAGCTCAGTTTGGTTTTGATTTTGAGTTTGTTGGATGATATTATAGGTCTAGGGATCTAGTCTAGGGTTTCCAAATCATAGGAATTCTTCTTATAATCTTATGAAACAATCATAGGAAAGCATGGAAGTGGCAGCAAATTGTAGCAGAAGAGCAACAAGTTTTGGAGGCCTTCCTCGATGAGTTTTTTAATGAAAAATTTATGAATGGAAATATGAATATGTAATATACACCCTGGAGTCACTATTCCAAGAAAAAACCTACATTTAACCCCTTCAAAATTGATTCGAAAAAAAATTGTCCAAAAGCGCAACAACTGTGATAGAAGTGCAACAAAAAATAGGGGTCAAATATGGGGCGATAAATATTTAACCATAACACATTTAAAAAAAATGGGGAGAGGTTTTTGTATATAAGGTTTTTTTGAATACAAACCTCTCTCATTTTTGTGAAATTCATTCCCATGTTCTTGGAATATGTGCCACAAAATAATGACTAAAACAGGCAATTAAATTAGAGAATTTGATTTTCTGAAATAGGCCTCCAAGAAAGTTGAATATATCCCACTATATGCTACCTGTGTAAATAATTAAGGAGGTTATTATTATTTGGTATGTCCTTAGAAAAAACCTTCCATGGTTTTCCAAAATGAATCTTTATTTTGTCAAAAACCTCTTTTGAAAATTATGACCAAAAACAAGCAATTAAATTGGAGAATTTGATTTTCTGAAATAGGCCTCCAATAAAGTTGAATATCTCCCAAGATATGATACATGTGTAAAACTGGAAGGAGGATATTATGATTTTGTATGTACTTAGAAATCAACTCCTTTGGTTTTCTAAAATTCATCTTTATTTGGTCAAAAACTTGTTTTGAAAATAATGACGAAAACAGGAAATTAAATTGGAGAATTTGATTTTTTGAAATAGGTCTCCAAGAAAGTTTAATATCTCCCAATATATTATACCTGTGTAAAATATGAAGGAGGTTATTGTTATTTGGTATGTCATTAGACAAAACCTCCTTTGGTTTTCCAAAATTCATCTTTATTTGGTCAAAAAACTATTTTGAAAATGATGACCAAAAATAGAGTCAAAAGTGCAGTGTGGCTTTGTAGAACACTTTTGAGTGACTTTTCCTGATCCATTATCTGATGTAGTAGTGCATGGCCATGTGTCTCTAAAGCTTGATGTCCTTGTTTTCCTTTTTAAGGAGAATCTCCAGGTGTTCATTGACTCTACCAAGACAATACTCTCCATATTTTTCAAATTCTCCTGCAATGGTGCCTTTAATGTCTTGTTGACATATTGAAGGTAGACACTCTATTTTCAAAGCTTGCCATTTTCGTCTGTTAGCTCATTTCCAATTTAACAAGCCTTTGAATTTTCCTTTTTACTTCTTGAAAATTCTTGATAAAATGTATTCCCAAGTACGAAATAATGTGGCCAATCCCCATAACAATCTATTCCACCACAACCTCATCAAATTGCTTGTCATAACCGAGTTGAAAAAGTAGGGGAAGACATGGGATGAATTCATCTATTAATTTTCAAACCCCCATCTCACAGTCAATACCAACAAGAATTCAATTGATTTAGGGATTGCTAATCTGTCCAAGCCTCACTCTCCAAATACTCCGAACCCTCCTACTCAAGCTATTTCTTTGTCTAAACACAAGACCAAGAAACTTGTTGATTCCCCTGCAGCCTCATCAGGCAAGAAGACTAAAAATCCTATCGATAAATCTCCAATTCCCTCAACATCTATTGATCCTCAACCTGAGAAGTTACAAGAGTAATTTCAACAAAATTTCCCTGTAGTCCCTATGAATAGAAGAGAAGCCAATCGATTTAAAGGAGGATCTTTTCGGAAAAGTGCCCGAAATACAAGAGGAAAGCCTAATGAAAAAACTCCAAGCACTTCATACCCTATCCAAGTATCTTCCGATATCGAAATCCCTCATAAAAGACTTAGGGAAGTGTCTACAAAATAATTGGAGCCTAATAGAGAGACAAAATCTAAACCCATTTCCCCTCACAAACCCCCTGTTACTCCTACCTCACAGATGCCTACCCCAGATCCCAAAACTGATAGACTCTCTACATCCTTCAAGGRATCCAAGCCCTCCTCCGAGATATCTGATCATACTCCATCCATTGAAAAGTTACAACAGGAAAATGTTCAGGTGTTGCAACAATTGGAAGAGAGGAAGAACATGGATAGACATATCCACCATGACAATGCAATACTACAARCAAAGGTGAATTCCCTCCAAAGATTGGTTGACCAAATGACCAATAACAATCGTAGCCTCCGTGCACAATTGAAACACTGCAAGAGGGCCAAGAAAAASTCTTCAGGGAAAGAASCTTCTAAAGCTAATCCATCCCCTACTTTGCATGTCTAGTCATATGGGGCAATTCATTTTTGTTTGCAGTGGGACTTGCAAAATCTTAGGTGTGGGAGTAWTGTTGGGTTTATGATTTCGTTAATTAATGATGYTGATTAAATCCTTTTTGACCGGTATTATATGTGTATTTAACTATTTTGAAGAAGTTTTGAAGGATTTTTATATCAAATCATCATAACTTATACCAGGTACGTGTAATTGATGTTTTGTGATGGTTTTGAGTTTAATTCAGTTTGATTTAATGATTGTGAGAAGCTAATGCGCAATCTGTGTGTCACAGGGAAAAATTTCAAGGAAGTTTTCCATCCAGTAGCTCGTCCGATACTCCATCCGACACTGTGTTTGGTACTTCATCTGGCACTGCATCTGGTACTTCATCCGACACTGCGTTTGACACTGCATCCAACACTAAAAACATGGTCGAGTTGGCGGTTGTTATATCGGTGACCTGTGCTAGGTGAATCAGAAACATGGGTTTTGTTCACCCTCGTGGCCTCTAACTACTGAGCTCTTGACATGTAAGATTAAGAAGTTATGCTATTCATTGAGTGGCTCATTCAGTTTCTAGAAGCCAAAGCTGTTAGCAACTCATTTAATGAATTTGTTATTTTTAGAGGAGGTCGACCCTTCCAGTGGTCAACCTCTCGAGATGTAATTCGCCTATAAATACCACCAATAGTGGCAAAACCAGGGAACATAATTGTTAAGAAGAATTTTATTGTGTAATACAAACATTTTGTTCCATAATTCATTTTTATGATTAATGGTAGAATTACATTGAGTTAAGCCTGTGTTTTCTTGTTTGAGAGTAGCCACGACCTGCTGGGGGCCCCACCAGGTGTCTGGGTGAATACTTAGATGATAGATCATGTATTTCAGTTGTGTTGTTATAATTCATTTCATTTCTTTGTTACATGTATTTTGTAATTCTAAATGATGTATTTGTTGTTTACGATTTAATTGTTTAATTAATCTTTTACAGATTGATTATAGGAGCTGGTTATTTTTTAGGCTACATTTCTTATTTCCTAACAATTGGCCTACAGGTGACTAACTTAAATAATGTATTGACGTTTTAAATTGATTTCTGCAAGTTAAAACAGAGTAGTCTTTAAAACAAAGGATTAGTTTAGATAGAGTTTCTTTTGCAACTTCGATGGATAAATAATTCCAAGTTTTATTAGTTGATTTAATTCTCAGTTTAATTACTCTTTCATAGATCTATTTTTCTTATCAATCATGTTTTAGTATGCTAGGGTAGAAATAGATTTTGGGATTATGTTTGTAAAATCAATCTAGTTTGAAATCTGAGTTTTAATGATAGTATTAGTTTAATTTAGATTATAAAATCTCAGTTATGGATTTAAATTGCAAATTTAATTAGAAGAGTGGATTTGAATTAAGATTTTTAATCATAAGTTCATGAGTTTATAGATTTTCTTGAATTAGTTTTGAGTTTTTAGATTTCTATATGGAGTATTTTAAATGTTGTTTTAGTTATGAATTAGAATTAGAATTTCTAATTAGTGTTAGTTATCGGTTTGTGGATTTGATTGAATTAATGTTTATCCTTTGTAGAATAGAAATGGTTATGAGTTATTTTTAAGAATAGATTGTTATTTTCTTATTTAGAAATAGTGCATCAATTCCTTGTTTGAAGTTGCTTAGGGTAAATAGTTCATAATTCTAGAATAGCTTAAAGGTTTTCATTCTTTGAGTTTATTGGCATTAAATTAGATTAGGTGAGGCTAGGCTAGATTAGAGCTCTATAACTACATATACAGTGCTGGCACCTCGAAGCTTATGAACCCCGGGTTGACAATTTAATGTCGAAATAGATAGCATATATTTTACTCGACACATGGTATGGTACATGTTTATACATGATTGATGTTATGGTTTATACATGCTGATGTTCTAGTACATGGTACAGGATTTGATTGGTTATTCATCATTGAGGTTATGTTCTATACATTTATGCATATGTTGGTACACATTCGATGAATGATATGGTACAGGTTTTGGTATAACACATACTAATGATCAGTTATAGGTTGATGAGACAGAGACACTGACAGAGACGATGATAGGTTGATAGTGAGAGGTTGGATGACAGGTTGATTATCAGAGTCAGTGGAAATATCAGTAGTAGTGACAGCGTGGTCTACATTTATATTTCAGGGTGACGGGATGGGGCAATGAAAGGGGGTTGTAACCTCCTTTTGGTTGGTTCCAGAGAACTTAGGGAGTTGGAACTTCATTCAGGTTGGAGCTTGAGAATCAGGGGGTTGTAGCCTCCTTCTAGTTGGTGCCGGAGAATTTAGGGATTTGTAGCTTCCTTCAGGTTGGAGCCTCCTTCCAGTTGTAGCTAGAGAATTAGGAAGTTGATACTTGCAATGAATGTATTCTTTTGAAATATAAGAAAAACATTCCATGGTTTTCTCCCATTTGGGTTTCCACGTAAATTCTGGTGTATTGTGTTTCTGTGGATGTCTATCATTCTAGGATGATTTATACTGGTCATTGATGATATACTACTAATGAAATTAATTATTAGATATTTTGGTTAAAAGTAATAATAAGTTCTCATACTGATTCTCCCCGCCCCCCTCTCAATATTCCAACACCTTTTCCATGTATCGTTTATGATTTGGATAACCTATTGATATAGTGTAGTATCCTCTATGGTGGAGTTATTTAACACTCGAGGTGAACCATGTTATTGGTTTTAAACTCTAGGAGGTGAAGTTTTACATTCATGAAAAGTTCATCAATAGGTTGAATGAACCATGTACATGAAGGAAGTTCCTATTAGACCAGCGGTTGCAGAGACTGATTACCCATGTATTTCGGTGTATGGTTGTTCCTTTATATGGACATTGATAGTTTGGTGATTTATCTATGATTGAGGTACGAGATGAAAACCAGGTTGGACCAGAGATAGAATTTTCTTATCAAGAGGTTCTTCAATTCATAGTGGAGCATGTGTTGCAGAAGAGAAGGTGTTAATGAAGACCATAGTTGATGAGATTAAGAAGAGTACTCATTAAGGGAGAGTGTTGGAATATGTAACTCCTACTTGTCTTAATAATGTGTGAGGAAATTATGTTTGCTAATGCATTTTTGTTATTATTGGGTAGAGTTCATATTTACGAGAAGAGTGTGTTCCTAGTCTTTAGGAGGTTGATAGATAGTTGGTTGTGAGAGAGATTATCTCCAACTAAGAGTCATAGAATGGTGTGAGGTTGAGATGTTTTCTCAATTGACAGATTGAGTGATCAAGATAGTTTGTTTATCTTAAGACAAAGATTGTTGTATTTATATGTATCCTTACATTGATTCAATAGAGCACTTGACACATTGTTGGTGTGTAATACTCTACTCTCCCATTTTAATAAATGATCCACTTGATCTTTTGAAGTATTAACTAAAATTATCTAACAATTGACATGATCTTTTATATATATGATAGATGAGTAAGAGAATACGTGGATAATATTTTTGGATAATTGGGTACTCAAAAATGTAAATCTATGCTTTCCATGATATCCCATGAAGCAAGAATTTAAAATGTAATAAATCAATAACTTCCAATCATATCCGAAAAAACAATAATTTAAATCAATGCCTTCCATCAAAGAAATAATTTGATACCTTAAATTTCATAATAAATGCACATGCTTCCTTTGACAAAGTTAACTAAAAGTAACGAAGGGTAGGGGCTACTCTCAATTCTAAGTCGACAATGTGAGAATGAAACATGGAACATACAACTTTAGAAAAGATAAGAAATACTCAAACTATCCGACATAAAAAATCCAGTGGGATCAGTGGTTACCCCTAGTTGAATGGTGGTACAACACACCTTACCATACAAATACTCACATGAATCATTTTGAAGCAGTCTATAGACAAAAACCACCTTTGGTTCTCTCACACATGCCAAGTGTCTCGAAGCTTCAGAAGGTTGAAAAAAATATTACAATTCGAGAGGCCATTCCCCGTACCCTCAAAGAAAATTTGTTCATGGCTTAGAATAACAAGCAACAAGCAGACTAGGGTCATTCTGAACATCAATTTTCTTAAGGGGACTAGGTGTTTTCTCACCTGCATCCTTATAAGAAGACTTCAGTGAAAGATGAACACTGTCAGAAAATTGCTCCCAAAATTTATGGTCCTTATATCATTCTCAAGCGAGTGGGACCCATGGCCTACTAGTTATCTCTACCTAGTCATTCTAAGCTCCATCTTATTTTTCATGTCTCATGCTGAAATAAAGTGACTGGCAATAAGTGCCAAATTCAAACCAATCTCCTTGAGTTGGATGAAGAAGGTTCCATTTGATTGCAACCATAAGAAGTCTTGGACCAATGAGAGTGTTGTCTCCATTAACACATCATCAAGGAAGTGTTATTTCAATGGAAAGATACAACTCCAGAAAATGCCACCTGGGAGTCGACCACCATCTTGCAACAATTTCCTCATATCAAGCCTTGAGGACAATGTTGTTCTTCAAAGGGGAGGGCATGTTAGGGACCTAAACTCCCTAACCCCTCATGTAGGTAGAATAATATATTTTCCATGTAGTAAAGGAGAACATTAGTTAATAAGTACTATTTAATAAATGTGAACAAGTCAATGTAAGAATACCTAATAGAAGCTTTTGCTTCTAGAAATATCTTCCTCTAGAATGTTCTTTAGAACATATAATTAGTATAAATAAGAGTAGGAGGCATGCGAAAGCCTTGTCTTGATAATTATTGTAAAAGAGCGTTGCTCTGTTGGAGGTTTCCCCCTTGAAGAGGAAAATGAACATTGTTTTCTATCAATACATGTATCATTTTGGTGTTGAGTTCTCTACATTTTGTTGTTTCGTTGGTATTTTCTGCAGTAATTTCTTTTTATGTTTATCATAATAGATTTGGTAACTAACATACAAATTAGGAAGAAAATCCTTTTCTTATCCCTTGGAATAAGGAGAGATGAGCAGATCAGGCTGGAAAATATGAGATTTTAAAACAACCAGAATCACCAAATCAAGAAAAATCGGGATTGGAAGGAAAAGCAAGGATTTAGTCAAATGCAAAAGAAGCTTGGACAATAATAATAAAGAAGAAAACATCTCCTTCAACATCACAACCAATGGTGACAAGAAGTCGGTCTCATGATTCAGTTTATCCATATTCTACTTGTCTATTTTTGTGTAAGAAATTTATTAGAATTTACGCACATAAAAAATATCGAGAAGTGGTTTTTATAGACATAAGTACTTTCTGTATTTGACAAATAAGACACTGGAAATTTTTCTTGAAATATAAGGCTATCATTTTTTATAATTTTGCTTCCAACCTCGACTACAACCTTTTTATAATATAAAATTTCTTTGTTATGGTTAAAAAAGGGAGGGAGGGGGAATGTTGAAAATAACCAAAACAGACAGTGTTGCATTGAATATTTCACCTTTAAGTTCTATCAATTTTCCTAAAATTTTTCTTTCCTTAATGATATTGTAATTTGTAGGTTTCCAAGACACCATGGATATGGATGTTTCTGCCTTAAATATCCAAAGAACACTTGTTCCAAGAGTGGATGTGAAGGTTGAAAGAAACAAAAACTACGAATGAATCAAAGTAAATGGAAGTAGGAACATAAACAAAACTTAAAGTTTACAGTTTGGAACAAAATTTGTGTGTTGAAGTCTTAGCTTCAAAGATCAAGCTATATGAATTTATAGAAAAATTGTATTTAAGTAAGTGGAAAAATGTGTGTGTAATTTGATAATGGATTTTTTTTTTCAATTTTTGCTGCAAATTTAGTAAGAATTTTGTAATTTGATTCTTAATGGGAATTTTTTTTTGCTAGTTAAGAGAGGAGGATGCACATATAGAGCCATGGGCTATTATGAGAATATAGAATTGAGCAACCACTCTATGTTGTTTTTTTTCATTTGGGTTTTTAGGGAAAATATTGTGTTCATGTGTGATGGATATTCTCTTTGTGTTAATGTCTATGTTAGTTTTTAATTTGAGTTTAAATGTTAGCTACTATGGATTTTAATGTTTTCATGATTATTTTAATGGTGTGAGGATGCATTCCATATTGTAACTACGTGATTTACTCACATGGGCTTCACATTGTTGACCAATATCTTATCACATTCATTCATAAATGGGGGTTCTAAAATTGTGACAGATAGGGTGAATATATTGTAGGTATTCGAGGGGGATGTGGGGTACAAGAGGGTTTGTAGGCCTTGGAGGTATAAAAATGGGTATTTTGTAAAAATAGGGGATATCTAGTAAAAATAAGGGTTATTTTTATTAGAAATATGTATTGAGAGAGGGGTTGAACAACTGGATTTTGGGAGGTACTTATCAATATCTAGTGAAATTAGAGGTATACTTTAATATCCCATCCCACGGTCATAGGCGTTATGTCATAGGTTGACTGAGTGGAGACCCTGTGGATTTAATTCTTAGTTTCATTTGCTTTAGCATTTGAAAAACACCAAGATGTCTCTACTCCCTATCATTCAATGCACTTCTCGATCAGAAATCAATGGGTTCTATTATAGAGTTGTTGCAATATTAATTAGAGGGTTGCTCATTTTGTTCTTTCAAGTTTATTGACTATTGCGGTAATTTTCCCATTGAAATTGACTTTCTTCTTTCACTATGCATTGTCCAAGGTTGTTTGTTGAATTGCTACATAGAACTAATCCTCCTCGAGAGACCATATGTTGCCTCTATTGTTTCTTGAAACCACATGCAAACCATACTGGTTGAACGCAGTGTGGCTTGTTGTTCCTTTGAACCATTCAAATCTAAGCATGCTTGAGGTGCATTCTCCTTCCCGAGGGTGTATGAATTGTTTGATATGCATTAGTTGGGCATTGGTATGTTGTTGGGAAGCAAGATGAGTTAACTAGCAAATTGTTTTTTGATGTTAATGTTAATGTTAAGTGCATCTCTCTCTCATATGTTTAAGGAGTGGCCATTGCACAAATGGTTTTTAATCAATGTTTGGCTCATATATACTTTGAATAATTTCCATTCCATATATATTCTTTGTTGAATTGGGTGTTGTGTCATTTTGAGTGATATATAGCCATCAAAGAGTAAATTGTTGCCTTTGAGGTTGATTCCAATTGAGATTTGAATTTGAATTTTGATATTCACATGAAGCTTGGAGGTGGAGTCACTTCAAAGCCTATGAATGGCCATTAAGTTGAGTTGGCAATTGCATCTAAGCCTACATAATGGAACTATCTAAGGAAAAGTGACCAGAGATGTGTGGATGGACACGTTTACAATTGCACTTGTGTGTGCAAATATAAGACCACAGGGTAACAAAGTTCTTATTTGCTTAAACATAGGTAAATGAATGAAGAGAGTTATAGGTATTTGTATGCACTAAACTAAGTTTTGTTTGGTTGGAAAAATTTACTTTCAAAGAGTAATCTAAATAGGGTGCTTCGAAGATATTGTGTAAATAAATTGGAAGTGTTGTATAAGCACTTGTAAATGAGAAACCCAGTATTTCTTTAGTTGTTAGTATATTTAACTAATTGCTAGGTTGTAGTTGGCATAATAGAAGTTGTGAAAACTTGATTGTTTTTTCCTTTTTTTGCTCTCGGTTTTCCATAATATGCAAACCAAATAGTGATCTAATTAGATAAAATATCATTTTGTGCATATTGATGATGAGTAGCTAAGATGATTTGCATTCAAAGTTGCACCCAAAACAAAGACTAGATATTTAATTTTGCATAGTATCCATATTAGTGAAGCTAGTGGACTATAAGTAGTTAGTCTATAGACCACCTATACAATTTTCCAAAAAAATAGAATCATAACTAAAATGTTCTCAAATAAAATTGAACTATATAATCAAAATTATAAAAATTACAAAAATTAAAACCATTTAAATTTAAAATGTTCTAAACTTATTTTAAATTGCTATTTTAAACTCATATCTTCTAAAATTTTATAATACAATAAAACAAGTTTAATAACTAGATCTAAATCTAATATGTGTGTGTGTGTGTGTATATATATATATATAATTTTTTATATATGTTTATATTTTTTTTTATCTCTAAAAAAATCTGCAATGTTTTGTATCAACCACAGTGATGTGCACAATGTTTTGTATCAATCACAATGGACATAATCTTAAAGAGTGAAGGAATCCAATAACTCATCCTAAAGGGGTTCAATATGATATTTCAAAGGAGGAGTGCCAATCAAATACAATAAAAAAAATTAAATCAACACCTTTCATAAGATTCCAAGAAACAATGATTTCATACCTTAAATTTCATGGTAATGCACTTGCTTTCTTTGGAAAAAATATCTATAAGAATTCCATGGCCACTCTCCATTCTAAGCCAACAATGTCAAAGCCTCACTGGAAGGATGTGATGTCACACCCTATTCTCTTTGGAAGGATGTGATGTCACACCCTAGTCAAGCAATGGGGTCCAGTGATGTGATGTCACACCCTATCCTCTATGGAAGGATGTGATGTCACACCCTAGTCAAGTAATGGGGTCATACTTCCATAAATGTGATTTCACACCCTATCCTCTATGGAAGGATGTGATGCCACACCCTAGTGAAGTAATGGGGTCACACTGCCATAAATGTGATGTCACACCCTAGTTAGGCAATGGGGTCCAATGATGTGATGTCACACCCTATCCATGTCAAAGCCTCACTGGAAGGATGTGATGTCACACCCTATTCTCTCTGGAAGGATGTGATGTCACACCCTGGTCAGGAAATGGGGTCCAGTGATGTGATGTTACACCCTATCCTCTATGGAAGGATGTGATGTCACACCTTGGTCAAGTAATGGGGTCACACTGCCATAAATGTGATGTCACACCCTAGTAAGACAATGGGATCCAGTGATGTGATGTCACACCCTATCATCTATGGAAGGATGTGATGTCACACCCTAGTCAAGTATTGGGGTCACACTACCATAAATAATGTCTCTCAATGTAAGGTCAGATGTAATAATATCAAATTGAAGTTTGTCATTCCATTTATGAGTGTCATTGAATTTTTTTATAGTGCACTGGAAGGTCTTAATGGGCAGGCAAACAATAATTTTCATTTAAATTTGGTTGAGATTTGTTCTTTACATTTAATTAAAAAATACCATGCAAATGTTGCCAATAACTTATATATATATATATATATATATATATATATATATATTTTTTTTTT
>ML813085.1:79596-117931 GCA_009831015.1 Picea engelmannii
TTTTAATTTAACAAACTTTTTATAAAAGTTTTAATATATTTTATAAATTTTAATTATTTTAAAATTATCAAAATTTAAAAAAATTATAATAAATTTTTGATTAATCTTAAAAAAATTATTCACTTATTAACTTCATAGCTTGAGTGAATCTAATGGTTAAGACCATGTGTTTCTTCCTAAGAGGTCATAGGTTCAAATCCAGAGGGGGATAGGATATGTACACCTCCATAGACTTTAGGAGTCAAATCATTGCTCGGAGAGGGTCCCTTGTCGCACAAAACAAAATAATCTTAGATACCAATTTGGTGTCTAGCTTGGCAGAGACTTTAAAATTAACTTCTTCTTCTTCTTCTTCTTATTATTATTATTATTATTATTAAACTCAGTATTGAACTCCATAACTAATACTGACTCTGGAGCATCCACACTCGAAGCTGGCAGAGACACATTGTGTCGTAGCCGTACCTTCCTTGTCATCTCTGTACCTCTTATAATTTGTGGCCTTCTTGCGTGCCTTCCTCCCCCAACATTGTTAGCTGATTAATCCTTCATCCTTTTCTCATCTTCAAGGCTTTTGGTTTCAGAATCTCTCTTTACCTCCATCCATTTTGTTGTCATATTTCTGCTATGTGAACTCCATATTCAATACCTATGTTGAACTCCATAACCAATACCAATGTTGCGTCAATTGTTGCTTTGAATATTTCACTTGTGAATTCTGTCACTTTACCTAAATTTCTCTCATGCCTTAATGAGATTGAAATCTTGACCAACTACCAAGAAACAATGGATATGGACACCGCCACCAGCGATTAAATTTGACGGGTATTTACCTTTTTTACTTTATTTAACTGTCATATACAGTAAATTTTAAAATTAGCATGTCAACGATGATGAGTATATAAGAATAAGAATCTAATTTTAAGGTCACGGTCAAACATGATACCAAATTGGTGTATGAGACCCCCTACACGCAACAATTTGACTGCTAAAGTCTACAGAGGAGTACATACCCTACATGTGACCTCCTAGGAAGAAACATATTAATATATTATTCATTTTTTATTCTTCATTAATTTTGCTAAAGTGTACAGATGTGTACATACCCTACGCCCCTTTGGATTTGAACCTGTGAAACCTATGACCTCTTAGGAGAAAACACATTAATATATTATTCACTTTTAATTCTTCATTATTTTTAGTACAATTTGTAAATTTTGATGGGATTTGTTGTGTACTACATTACATGGTTTGGTCCAGAGCTTTTATGAATTACAACAAATTTTAATTAAATTCCTTTGTTTTAATTAATTGTAGTTGATGGATTTAAATTTTAGAATGTGTGTATAGTAGCATCATTTATAAATGACCCGTCGGCCCCATTAAGGCTGCCCTATTTTATTGAGAGTCAAGACTATGAAAGCCTAGTTTTATTCCTCGAAAGTTCATTGGTATGATTGTAACAATCAATGGAATATATTGGGTTGTGATTACTATAACAATTAATGGAATAGATTGTATTGTGATTCTTTCTATAGGTGGTGTGTGGCCATGCTAAATGGGACAACATTCTTTTTGTATTTCATCGTCACATAATCTCTTATAACTCACAAAGATGAGGTTCCTACCACTCGCGATACTTCAAATTTTGAGCTTCTACAAATCTACATTAGAAGGTAAGGAATATTGTGCATTACTTATTATTGTTTTCATTCTTGCGATGTTTCGTTAGATTAAATAGTTTTAATTGCTTGTTTATTTGTAATAAATAGAGTGAGGATTAGAAAACCTTAAAACCTTTAGATAAACATGTGTTTAATTTATACCCATAATTTTAATTATATAGATATTTAAATTGGACAATAAATTGATTAAATTATTATTTTTAAACCTTGATTCAAATTTCATTTTTTATTTAATCCAAAAAAAAAATAATGTAAATTTTTGAAAAAAAAAACCCTTATAAACAAATGAGTATGAAATGAGTATGAAATTATATAGATTTCTATTACTAGCATGAATTTAGTCACTTCACAATAATAACTAAGGAAAGGACAAACCCCTTCCTTGGGACAAACACCCTTTTCTCGATATAGTGATGGCTGCCTCGCTTTAGAGCAGCTAATGATACTTAACCAATTTTAATCTTTATTATCTTATAAAAATAATTCAATGCTTGTGAAATCAATTATTATTTTATTTTTTTATTAATAATTTAATTTCTGTTATATATATATAATTTGTTATTATTTTATGGTGTTTAAATTTTGTGAGATATATATGAGTCAAATGGTTAAGAATATGGGTTTCTTCTTTGGAGGTTATATGTTCAAATCCAAGAGGAGTAATGTATTTACACCTTCTTGAACTTTAGTAATCAAATCATTGAGTTGAGGGGTCCCTTGTCCCACAAACAAGGGGGTCTCATACACATTATTGTTATTATAAAATTTGTTATCACTTCAACATTATCATTTCCAAGCAACTAGAACAAAATTACATCTATAAATCCCCATGGCATTAAAAGAGTCTTTGTTGAGAGAGCAAAGCAACCCACTGAAAGTTTCAAAATGTAAGGATCATCAAGTTACATAAAAGACCACTTCTTACTAAGCCAAAAAACAAAAAACAATACCCTATTTGAGTTCAAGCAGTATATGGATAAAAGTCCTCTTGAGAGAAGTTCAAAAAAGAGAAGAAAAACATAATATCCAAACTGATAGGCCGATATTTGGATCAAAAAATAACTATCCATCCATTTTAGTCAGAATTGGAGACAAGATGAGTGAAGATATTCATGGGAGAGATCTAGGGTTTTTTAGTTGATTTTCTAGGATCATCTTTCCATTTCCACGTCAACTTTTGAGACCTTTTTTGCCTCTTGGTTCTACTTCCTGTAAACACATGTGAAACATAGATGAGAAAAAAAAACTAGCAGTTATATCTTGAAAATTTGGCCAAAGTGTGTAGTTTTGAAGAAATGACACCCTAACGATGCAATTTATGGTGAGAAGAGAGTCTCCATATACGTGCAACTGATTTATTYATTTTTCTTTTGCATGATGAAGAGTGAGCTAAAGGGCCAATAGTTCACTAAAGTTATTTTTCATGGGGCTCAGACTTGCGGAAAAAGAAGAATACGAGGATTCATCTGAGATGTGGATGATTCCATGTGCCCCCCAAGGTGGGATGGCCTTGAACGAATCGTAAAATAAATCCCAAGGGTGGTTGATCTAGGTGGATATTGGTGGCCACCCTGCTATTCCAATTGGCTCATCTTGACAATTTTCAGTCTCTGTAATGATGACATTTATTTGTAATTGTGGGTTATGCAATTCTCGGGTTGTCCTAAAGACTTACAAAACATGCAGGTGGATATTGGTGGCCTCCCACCTATTCCAACTGGATTATTTTGGAATTTTTCATGTCAGTACATCTTTTTGTACTTCTAGAGCTATTTTGGGGCACTAAACAGTTTTTTTTTTTTAACCATATTCAAACTATAGACAAAGTCAAAGTTTGACATCATAATGTGTAGGTCTCAAAAATACCTTTCCAGCGGGCTATCACACGCCTAAAACGGAGGTCGTATGCAAAAGTTACGACCCTAGGAATTTGAGGTACCAACTTACCCATCGAGGCCCACATAACGTTTGGGGTTTCATCTCCTAGGGTTAGGTTTTTGGATGTCTAGTGTTTTGACATTCATGAGTAATGTTAAAAAGGTCTCTGGAGCCTCATTGTAATCATTCTGCTGAGACAAATGCATGTAGCAACCACATCTCTTCTCAGAGATAACTACCACCATTCAAGCAAGTTGTTTTCAGTTCTACAGTTTTATAGTTTCAACATATTTTCTTTATTCAATAGAAGTTATTGTTCACTAGATATATGTTTTTGTTCTCTGTATCTCTATGTTATTGTATTCAATATGTTATTCATTTCATTTCGATCATAAATACGATCAATGGTCCTTTTGAATTAAGCATTCCTCCCGAGAGATATGAGGAGATATTAGACGTAATAATATCTTTGGTTAATTACCTATTTAGTTGCATTCCATTGCTCAATTTCAAGTCGGTTAGCCAGTATTGGCTTGAACCATCAAAGCATGTAGCCTATAAATACTATGGTATAGTAACAGATCAATAGTTTGGGCCTCGTAAGCTTGGAAACTTTTTTTTTTTTGTCTCTGCGTATACTTTTACATGGTATCAGAGGAAAGGTAAAAGCCTCTCCAGAGTTGAAGAGCCTCTTCAATCATTGAAGAGAAAGTATCGTTGACGTTGATCCATTCTGTGGACAACATTCCAACATTATTGAGCAATGAGGATTAAACATGAAGCACGTTGCTCCCAAACCCAACTAGAGCAAGTCAAAACACAACGAAAGGAAAAAGTGAAGTGTCATAGTCCTCTTTGCAAGGAATCCCAGTGATGGTAAGTATCCCATCACACTCTTCTTCCTACATATTTGTTGAATACATTAAAAATGTCCCCCAATACATTTTCAATCCAAGCACATATTTTAGTTGGCTCCAACTATGAATTTTGGAGTTTGAGAATGTAAGCATTTTTGCAAAGTCAGGGATGTTGGGATTTGTGGAGTCAGGGTTCCAAGAACCTAATGCAACAACTATTTTTGGCATGACCACTGCCCAACGAAAAAAATTAGATGAACAAAAACAAAGCAAAATCTTGTATTATGAGTTCCTTAGATGATGCCATATTTCCCAAAATTATTGATGCAAAAAGTGTGAAAGAAACATGGGATATTCTTAAGTTGGCATAACAGGGTAATGAAAATGTGAGAATTGTGAGGCTTCAAATCCTTAGGATTCAGTTTGAAACACTTAAGATGAGTGAATCAGATAGTGTTGATAAGTACATGACCAAAGTTACAGGTTTTGTAAATCAACTTAGGATTAATGGTGAACAACTGGAAGATCAAAGGGTTGTTGAGAAGGTCCTTAAGAGTTTACCTAAGAAATTTGAGATGGTAGTGACTGTCATTCTTGGGTCCAAATATCTGACTAAATTTTTAGTGGAACAATTAACTAGTTCTCTATTGTCCCATTAAGAAAGGATAAATATGGATGTTGGACCCTTAGAACATGAATTCAAGTCTAAGGTTCCCATAGACAGAGGCAGAGGCAGATGGTTTTGAGGTAGAAAAGGAAGAGGTAGAGGACATTATCAGATGAAGGAAAGACCATTTGCAACACATTCAAAACAACCCAACCAACAACACCAAAAAGAGCGAGGCAAAACGTGGACAAACAAATCAAGTATTCAGTGTTACTATTGTAAGAGGTATGGTCATTTTCAAAGGGAATGTAGAAACAAACAATCTGATTTAAATAAAGAGAGATCTCATGTTTCTAACAATGAAGGTGAAACATTTGGAGCTTTTTTTCTTTCTTTTCAAGCCACTGATCAAACCGAGTGGCTGAAGCARAGTGATAGATTTGTCAATGTTTTAAGGTCAAATGGAGGAGGATAATATGATTCCATAGAGTTTGTTGATTTMTATACACAACAAGGAATTAAGAAGCACTACCAGATATACTCCACAACAGAATGGAGTGGCAGAAAGAAAAAATCAGACCATCATGAGCATGGCTAGGAGTATGCTTACAACAAGAAATTTGTCAAAATAGTATTGTGATGAAGMAATTGCATGTTTAGTCTACATACTGAACAGATCACCGACCTCTAGTGTTCACGGTAAAGTACCTTAAGAAGCATGGAGTGACACACAGGTAAATGTTTCACATTTCAGATTTTTTGGATGCATTTCTTTCGCTCATGTTCCTGAAGAACTAAGAAAGAATCTTGATAGTAGAAGTGAGAAGTACATATTCATAGGATATAGTGAACAATCTAAAGCTTATCGATTGTATAATCCTGTCACTAAGAAATTTCTCACAAGTAGAGATGTCAAATTCATGGAAGACAAGTCATGGAATGACTTAGAAAATGGCACCTCAAGTTGTCACAATCCATTTTTCACAGTATATGAACAACAAGCACCTCAGTTAAGATTTCCAAGATTAAAGATTCAAAGTCGAGAAGAAAATTTAGGTAACAGTTCTTCACCCAACAATCATTCAGAAATTTCTAACATAAATAAAAAAATGAGGAGTTTGATAGATATTTATAAGTAGGATGATGAAATAGATCAACAAACACATTTTGCACTTTTTTCATTTCAGCCTACTTCTTTTGAAGAAGTGACAAAGAAAGAAGAATGGATACAAGCAATGAATAATGAAATTGAAGTTATTAAAAGAAATAAAACATGAGATTTGGTTGATCTGCTAGTAGATAAAACCCGCATAGGTGTTAAATGGGCTTACAAAACCAAGTTGAATGAGAAAGGTTAGATTGAGAAACATAAAACAAGGCTAGTTTCTAGAGATTTTTCTCAACAACCTCACATAGATTATGGTGAGACTTTTGTATCTGTTGCAATATTGGATACCCTTAGATTTGTGTTATCCATTGCAACACATAACAAGTGGCATGTTGATCAAATGGATGTAAAGTCCACATTCCTGAATGGAATGTTAAATGAAGAAGTGTATGTGGATCAACCACTCATATTTGAAGTCAAAGGTCAAGCTTAGAAAGTGTATAAGTTGAAGAAAGACTTGTATGGCTTGAATCAAGCTCCAAGAGCTTGGTACATTAGAATTTACTTCTATTTCCTCAATAAAGGTTTCAGCCGAAGTAACAATGAACCTACTTTGTATATCAAGGCATATCAACAAGGTAATATCCTCATTCTATGTCTTTATGTGGATGAGATGATCTATACAAGAACCATGTTGTTAGATGAATTTAAACCTACAATGAAAAATGAGTTTGAGATGACAGATCTTGGATTAATGAAGTATTTTTTAGGCATTGAAGTGGAGCAATCTGCTCATGGTATTTTTATTAGTCAACAGAAGTATGCTATTGATGTTTTGAAAAAGTTCATGATGGGAAAATGTAAACCTGCAGACACTCCTATTGCATTTGGTAGTAAGTTAAGCAAGGAAGACGTGGGATCAACAGTTAGTTCCACATTGTATAAA
This sequence comes from Picea engelmannii, assembly GCA_009831015.1. Taxonomy (NCBI): domain Eukaryota; kingdom Viridiplantae; phylum Streptophyta; class Pinopsida; order Pinales; family Pinaceae; genus Picea; species Picea engelmannii. Next base: position 86,678 of record ML813085.1, read on the forward strand.
CAACTTGTTGGCAATCTTATGTATCTTATTTCTACTAGACCTGATATAGCATATGCAACAAGTTTCATTTCCAAGTTTATGGAATCTCCTAAGGATTCTCACTGGAAAGTTGGAAAGAGAATTTTAAGATACGTTGCTGGTACAACCACTTATGGTTTGTGGTAGACAACTCCAGAAGACAATATCTGGATATGCTTTTCTTTTTGACAAAAAATAGATTTCATGGGCATCCAAGAAGCAACCCATAGTTTCCATATCTTTTTCATAAGTAGAGTACATAACATCAACTACAACAACATGCCATGCAATATGGCTTAAAAGACTTTCGTAATATTTTGGATATATGAAGAAAGAACCTACTTCAATTTTCTGTGATAACAATTCTGCTATTGTCTTGTCAAAGAATAATGGTTTTCATCATAAAAGCAAACATATTGACACTCGTTTCATTTCATTCACGTGCTTGTCAAAGATGGTGATATTTCTCTCAAGTTTTGTGGTTCTAAAGAACAATTAGCTGATATCTTCACCAAGCCTTTGGAAAGAGTTTCTTTTGAGTTTCAAGGACAACATTTGGGCATTGTTAGTTTAAAGACTGTAACCCTCGAGACTAAGAGTAAGTATTAGAAGTAATAATCTCTTTGGTTAATTACCTAGTTAGTTGCATTATGTTGTCCAGTTTCAAGTTGGTTAGTCTGTATTGGCTTGAACGGTCAAAGCATGTAACCTATAAATACTATGGTGTAATAAGAGATCAATAGTTCAGGCCTCATAAGCTTGGGAACGCATTTTGTTTTGTCTCTATGTATAATTTTCTAGGAGAGGGAGTTGGGGATTCAGGGAGAGAGAGGATGGCACATACTGTTGAGCTTAATCCTCTACGATATATTTATTCCTCTCTAAAAATTGCATTTGATTTTAGAGTTTGGTGTTGAGGTGGTCTGATATGGCATTTTGTCTATCAAATGAATGAACAGAACATGTAGTTAGCAGTTTTGAGTATTATTTGAAGATACAGGGGTGTTTGATATGAATCATTGGAAAATACTTGTTTTGTTTGATTTACATGAGAAAAGCATTTTGGTTTATACATGCAAAATACCTATCACAAAAAGATTGCAATTTGCTTGATGGGCATGAGTACTCGTAAATTTAACTCCTAAACATAGTGATAAATATCCAATAAAAGGCTTTGGGCATGGATATCGAGAAGAGAAACTTCAACAAGCAAAGGTACTTATAGGGCCAACAATATCTACCTTGCTATGCAACATTTAATATTGAGTAGCAGAGTAGATATTAGTATGTAGCATTCAATGTTGTCTAGCAGATAGATACTAGCCATCTACTTGTAGTCTAAGTACATGAAACACACCTCAAATTTGTGCATAACTTTACTTTTAAAACTTATTTTACAACAGGTTTTAAATGCAACATGCATAAACTACAGGAAAACCCTTAATTTTACCATTCAATATTTTTTTGGAAGATTTATATTAATCTGAAACAAATGAAGGTAACATACTAAAGAATGGGATGGAAGTATACAGTATTGCAAATAAGGCATTCGATTTTTTTGTTTTCTCATCTTCCTTGTTGTATCGTAATATTCTTTATTCTATGAATGAGGCATGAGCTGACATGATGTTAAGAAGAAATAATGGCGGTGTTGAAAGGGAAGGGTGTGGGGAAAAGAGGCCAGGTAGCTTACACTAAGTGTGGCAATTATAATTTCTAGATTAAAGAAAATTGTTTGTTTCACTATAAAGTCATTTTGTTCTTTCTAAAGCTTGTGGCTGGCAGTTAAATGTACTAATACCATAAGAAAGTAGTAGCTAAAAATTTTACTTACAGTTGAGCTTTTCAACTTTTAAGAGTTCTCTGCTGGATATGATTGATGACCTTTGATGTTTGGAGTGTCAGTTTCTTTCTTAGCCAGCAGATTGCCTACTAGGCTTTTAGACAATAAAACTGCTTTCATCCCATAAATAGTTCATGAGCCTTTAAGAGTTACTTTTGCTGAATATGATTATGATTGATGAGCTTTGATGTTTGCAGTGTCAGTTTCTAGCCAGCGGGATTTCCCAGTAGGTTTTAAGCCAATAAAGCTGCTTTCATCCAATAAACAGTTAATGAGCTTTTAAGAGTTCTTTTGCTGGATATGATTGATAAGCTTGGATGTTTGCAGTGTCAGTTTTTTAGCCAGCAGGATTGCCTAGTAGGTTTTTAAGCCAATAAAACTGCTTTCATCCAATAAATAGTTCATAAAAATGTCGAATTTCTGAATCATATAAAAATGAAGTTCAGTAAAAAAAAATTAACAGAAATGAAAGGTAGTTCAAAATTTAACTGCAATAAATTTTTGATGTGAACTTTAATGTGAAAGTGAAATTCCAGGGTTTCAAGTATGAAAAAGAAAATGGAGTTGGCTAGCTGTTCTATGAAATGATTTTTTTCGCATATGAATCATTATTTTTTGTTATTCAGAATTCATTTCTGAATGTAGAAATGGATTCAACACGCTGAAAAACTATCAGGATACCTGGATTTTATAGAAATAATCACTTAAATTTACGAATTCAACAATTTTTCACCAAATTTCAAACAAATATCCTCAAAAAAAATCTTCATTTGATAAAATCTTTTACCATCGAAACTTTAAAAGATTGAAAATTAAATTCTTAACTGAACTTGGAAAACAACCCACTTCATCTTTTGAAACCAACGATGTCACATAAATACAGTTAGTTACTCTCTCGCTAACGTTGAATTACTACCTTATCCAATCCAGAAGGATGTGATGGTCCATGTCTGTGCTAAGCTAAGTATGGCTGTGTCGTTGAGGGAAAATCGATTTTAAAGAGTTGGTTAGTGTCATTTTAGCTGAAATCTCAATGGGACACTGGTCGTTCCGTTTTGTTTGAAATTTATAATGATTTCAACCACTCCATTTAAAATTTATAATGATTTCAACCACTGGCCAGCTGAATTTGAAGTTGAGTTTCAACCGATTATCGATTTCCCTCGATATTTAAAAACAAACTGAAACCAGACAATATCTCATTTAATTTGGTAGAGAAACCCTATCTACATTCAATACAAAAGCATTTTACACGAAAATGTTGACGGTAAAGGTTACTTAAACGTTCAATATCACTTTGCCTTAATTTCTTCAAAATACTTTAATGAGACGGTAAAGGTTACTTAAACGTTATAGGTTTTGTTTTTTTAGTTTGATTTTTTTGGATAGTAAGGAATAATTAGATTTGCAGATTTGAGTAATTAAATTTGTATAATTAAAATACTTCTAAAAATTTTCAATATATTAAATCTATTAATGCATTCAAAAATAACTATTCTATCATTGTAATCTCAGCACAGGAAAAAAACTTAATATTTACAGTGGGCATTTTCAGAACAAAATTTGTGTCAGATGATTAAATGTTGAAGTCTTAACTTAAAATATTAACTTATATGATTTTATGTATAAAAAGCAGCGCCAACACATGGTATACAGTATTAAATACTATGTATGTTTGTTGAGTTTTACATCAGCATAAAACTCTGTAGCAGATGTTTATTGTTCACTAAAAAAATAGGTTTTAGGTTAAAGATTTTATGAAAAAAAATTTAGCAGATATTTGTTCAAAATCCCGTAAGAAATTGTTGGATTTGTAGATTTAAGTGATTATTTCTGTAAAATTCTAGTGCCCTGTGAGTTTTTCAGCATGCTTAATCTATTTTTGCATTCAAAATTGGATTTTGAACAACAAAAAATAATGATTTGTGTACATTTATATCCCCCAATTCCAGCGAAAAAAGCCATTTAGTAGAACAGCTAACCAACCCCAAAAAATAGTATGTAAAAGAAACTAAAAAATATATTTATATGTTTTTTAAAAATTTAATGATGATGTTTTAAAAATTTTGTTTTAAATTTAATAAAAAAAAATTCATTAAAATGATAAAATTTCATTATTATGTTATTAAGAATTTTAACTATGAAATTTTTATATATCTATACATATAATGATGGTTTTATGTAACAATGTGTATTGTTTGGTTAAGGGGTAATAGTTTTCTACTTAGTTTAAAAGTTAGATTTTTTGGAGTTTTTATGGGCATATTTGCAGATTATTTTTTAGCTAAAATCCGGTCAAAAATTGTTGGAACTCCAGATTTGAGTGATTGAGTGTGTATAATTCAAGTGACGTGAGGAATTTTCAGGGTGCAGAATTCATTTATGCATTCAAAAATGAAATTTAAACTTTAGAAAATGGTGATTTCACCAAGATCGGTTTCACCAGATTCCGGTGAAAAATTTCAAAAAATTTAATGTTTAGACAATGCCATAGCTCCCCACTAGTGGTGGGGAAGTAGGTCTTGCATTTTCCTCACTTAATAAGATTTGGCCTATTGTGATAAGGCTAAAATGGTAGGCACTAGTAAAATCCCTAAAAATACAACTAGATTTATAAAAAACACATAATGCAATCCTAGATAATTGTATATAGATTACACAAAACACACACACATAATATAAACCAATGATTCAAGCACATATATTTCCAACCACATATTGAGAGACTTGGTCTAAGAATGGCAACATTAACTAAAAAAATATATTTATGTAACCATATATTTCCTTTGGCTTTGGCTTTGAGATGAGTGCTTTGAAGTAACCCATCCATTGTGGTCATTGGAATACACAACATTTTGCATTTACGTAGAAAGACTTATATACACATAAAACATTTTGCATTTACGTAGAATGACTTATATACACATAAAAGTACATAGCATTTAGAAAACCACACATTTATTAAACACATAATAATCGTATTGATTACCTTGCAGAAAACTTGAGGGAAAACTCCAACGTCAAAAGATTTTCTTAGTCTTTATTCTTATCAATAACATAATTGCAATAGTTGTTTAGCTCTTTGGACCAAATTATAGATTACAAATTTTATAGGAAATCCCTCTCTTCTCTACTAAAGAATCCTTTCTCCATGTATGTGTCAAAGTTTATAGGTAGAATTGGCTTGCATCCCTAACTCTTTAGTTTCTTCTCTCTATCGCTCTTCCTCTCTTTGTTCTTTTTTTAGTAGTGTTCCAATTGAAGTTCCATTGTCATTCATCTTTTTTTTTTTAGTTCTTTAATTATTTTTTTCTTTAATTATAAATGCAACACTTTATAGGCAAGCAATAGTGGATTGAACAAGTGTGGGGCACTTCACACAATGAATTGCATCTTCTAACCTTATCATCAACTTCGTAGCCTTGATATTCACTGTTGGCACAAGGGCAGACCCAGGGTTCAGCTCCTAAAGTGCACCAACAAGCCCTAACTATTAGCTCTTTCGGCTACACTTGCGAAGCAGATGCAGTCTCACCCGAAGCAGCTATGGGGGGGTTGCAGGACAGAGATGTTTACAACCAAGGGAACTATCAAGTGGATCCAACACTAGAACAATAGAACATGCATATATCACTTATCAGCTTAGATCTATTCCACACATTTATCAGATATACTTGAACAATGCAATAACAATATATCAATGCAAAAGAACGTAGCATCAATCACACACACAAGACAAGATATACGTGGTTCACCCTCTCTCTAGGGCTACGTCCACATAACTGTGCTTTATAATGTATTAAGATGAAACATACAGTTCTTGTCTGTGCTCTTAGCTAGCAAATCTTCTTTCTTCTTCTCTTTATCTCTCCCCTCCCTGCGCACCCAACTGTAGGGTTGATCTTCACCCCCAGCTGGAGATCTTGCAATACAGAAGGCTCTCGTACTCAACACTTCTCTCTCACATGATATTACTCACTCGATCACACAACAACAATAGTAATAACAATGACACACCATCAACAACGCATCCCAGGTCCTCTTGACCTCTATTTATACATTACAATCACTCACCAACATCCTTAGGCCGAAACCTAGGTGTCAAAACCCTAGATACCAAAACCCTAGGTGTCTAAAACCCTAGGTCAACTTGACCCACGTTTTTAGGGCTTCGCCAGCCTGCCTTTCCTTCCTTCTCGTGCGGTGCTCCAAAGCATCCAACGGTGGATTTTTCCTCTTGTTGAGTTGTCCACGATTCTTTTTCCTTATTGATCTGTCATCCTCGATCTCCTCATCCAATGACTTGCTTCCTTTTACTTCGCTCCATCTTTTCTGCTCTTTGCTCATTTCGACCCAGTAACAGTCACTGTGTCTTCCGCGCAGTTCACATTTTGCCTTTTCTTCCTCGATCGCGGTGCTCCAAAGAATCCAACGCTGACTTTTTCCTCTTGTTGAGTTGTCCACGATCCTTCTTCCTTGTTGATTTGTCATCCTCGATCTCCTCATCCAACGAATTGCTTCCTTTTACTTCGCTCCGCCTTTTCTGCTCTTTGCTCACTTTGACCCAGTAACAGTCACTGTGTCTTCCGCACAGTTCACATTCTGCCTTTTCTTCCTCAATCTTCGCTTGTTTCCATAACCAAGGGACAACATTCACTTTCCTAGCCAATCTTTGATTTTTCTAAGTTTTCTTCATTACACCGAGTCATTGAACCATTCCGTGTTTGTGAGGATCTAGTTTCAAAGCACACCTCCCCATTGAGAGTTTTTGGTCTCCAAAAGATTGTTTGTGGAGGATATGGAAGCGCATGGCCTCCACTTGTCTCCCCAAGTGTTATAGATGTATTTGGCTCACCTTTTCCCAAATACATCTTGTTGGCCAACCCTTGATCATTGAGTAAGCTTTCATTTCTCCATAAGTCACTTTCTCCTTAAATTATGACATGTCTGAGAGTTGTGTCACTGCATCTGGCGGACTCCCCATGGGTTTCCTTAAGGAAACACATTGCCACCTTTGGAAAAGGGAAAAAATAATTAAAGTGCATTAAATGCATACTCATGAATGGAAAATATGGGGTTCATACACCTATACATGCCCTAAATCCCCCCCTAACTACCTTAACTTCATTCCTTGGGTATAAATAAGAGTCATTGGTTGGGAAAAAGGGAAAGAGTCCGTCGACAATGATAAGTTGGAGAAATTGCAAGAGGAGAAGAACTTGGATTCATATTATTGTTCCACTATTCAAAGCCCCTTGGCCCTGAACAAACTTTTGGCTTCAAGTTGGGTCAAAACTTCTCAAATATTTTTCCTAGCCATAGTAAAGCCAAAGACTATAGGCATAACATTAGTAGACATGTAGTCCAGGTTGGAGGAACCTAGGCTTGGGTGATGAAGATGCCAACAACATAATCATGCACTATATTTTGTTGTTCATGTTTATTTAAAAATAAATATCTCTCTTCTCCCCCACCCCCAAATAAGATTTCAATGTGTTTCATTATTGTCAATTATGTTTGATTTGAGGATTGAACTAACCCCCTAATAGTTAGTTAGAATCATCTATCATAAATTCATGTTGTTATTTCATGATTTAATTTGAAATTGTGTTTATATGCTTAGATTAGTTTGAGGAAGTGGAAAAGGATTATTAGAGTGATTGCAAGTTTTCCCCGTTTCCTTTCCTTCTAGGTAGTTACTCTTGTAACCAATTGATTTTGGATTGAAGATTGCAATATTTCCTTCGCTCTGTCAATAATTATCCCTAGGTTACTAGGGATTTTCCCCTCTAACACCAAGTACACTACTCTATTAAATATGAGGATGCACACTTCTTGTTTTCCCCATTCAAGTTTCTTGTATGTACTTGTTTCACTACTAACTGAGACATTTTTCTTCTCCCATTGTGTTCTCTTCTTGTTTTCCCCATTCAAGTTTCTTGTATGTACTTGTTTCACTACTAACAAAGATATTTTTCTTCTTCCTTTGTGTTCATTGGTGTGGTATCCATTACCACTTTTAACCAAGTGATATTTGTTCTCTTTTTTGTAGAAATTTGTATTCCTATTGCAAAGGTATAGGTTTTCAAACATCACTTTAGAAGCATCTAGTGGCACAACTTTGTAGTATACTTCATCAATATAATCAACATAATTAATGCCAAACTAGATCTTTCATCTTATGGTGATTCTCATGGTAGATTTCTCTTGGATCCAACTCAATGAACATGGTTGTACAAGATTAGAAGTTTCTAGACCAAGATAATCTAATACCTACAGTTTCAGAAATTGGATTACTCTGAGAACCACTATCTAACAAGGCATTTATCTATTAATCCTTCACTTGAACCTTGATTTGGAATAATGTGTTTTTATCTCTACTTTTCCTTGGATATCTGAATGTGGTGGAGGTTATGGGTTCATTTACATCAAAGGTTCCTATACCATGATTTATTTTGTCTTAGTAGCTACATTTACTATTTTCTTGGACTTATACCACTTTGGATGCAACTTAGGATGAATTTTCTAGCACTTCTAAACCATGTGTCCATCTACATCACAATGTGTGTAATGCCTATTGGGATCTTTCCTCTTTTGGATATGGCTACAATATTCTTTCCTTTGGTCTTGCTGGTCTCATCTTATCCCTTTTGCGTTTTCCCCTTTTTGGAGTCCAACTCAATGTAGAGAGATTTCTTACTTGTCTTATCTATGATTTTTACACTGAGTTGCAATTATCTTCGGATGTGGCTACACTACTACCATTGGGGTCAAAAAATGATGTTTATTATGCTCTTAATTTTGATAGAAATCCTTTGTGTAATTTTTGGCCTCAAAATTAGTTGTAATTGTGAAAAAAACTCACTCACATAGATAAATTGATGCTTAGAAATGTTGTATAATCATGATGAGCTTGGGGATATGACTTTATCATCGCAATTGTTGTTTCTAGAATGTTTTAAGGGCTTGTCAATTTATCCATGTTTAAGACATCTTTTTATCCATGTCAAGGCATTGATATAACAACATATTAACGTTGTTTCTATTTTATCCATTCCAAAAGAACAAGTAGATTATATGCACATAATTGTGTGGGGTCTGCTTCTTGGGTAGACATAAAAAAATGTCATTTTTTTAAGATGAAAAAAATAGTAAGGATTAATGGAAAATGGAATATTTAAAAAGGAAATAAAGTACTTAGTTAAAAGGGGGAAAATGAGATGTTATAAACATAGTACTTAGGTTAAAAAAGAAGCATAGTACTTTGGTTAAAAGGAAAATATTTTGTGCCTCTATCTACTATGCAGTAAAATCATAATCTTCCCTAAATAAAAAATTGTGAAATACCTAATAAGGGTGATGTTGATGTGCAAGCACTCCAGGAAAAAGAAGAGAAAATTATCAAAAGAGTTGGGCTTAAGATTGGTGATATCATCTTTGATGAATTTAATGATTTTGAACATTATAATAATTGTTGAAACCCTAGTCTGATACAAATAGGTTGAAAAGGCCCTTACTACAAATGTTATTGTCCATGCAAAAATGCAAGTGTTTAAAGACATGAAGAGTTTTATATTGGAAGCTAAACAAAATTGTTGGAAATAGGGGTGCCAACATATAATGGAAGATAATGATAATACTATACTAGTGAACAATGGGATACAAATAAATTCATTTATGATGCCTTTGCAAACATGGAGGAGGATTCACCCATGGATGATGATCATTAGGATTCTCTATAATGCTCTTATTGATCTAGTGAATATACCCCTATATGAAAGGTCAAAGAAAAGTCTTCTCTTTTCCATTTTGTGTTGGTGAACTTGAAAGTTTTCAACAATGTTTCAAAAACATTTTTCACATAGATCCTAAGTTATGAAATGCTTTACGAACATTTAGGTTCATGATCATTTTCATTTACTATAATAAGGATTCAACCACCAATATTTTACTTATCCTTCTTAATTGTAACACCTCGATCACATTGGTTGATGATTTTATTTTTTATTGTTAAGAGATGATGTTCTAGACTCACCATATCCTTATTGTTGTTTTTTACTAATGATTATGGTATGTTAGACCTATACATCTATGTGTTTTCCTAATTTATATTTTTCTTATTGATGAGTTATTTAACATTAGATGTTCTTTTGTAACATTGGTGATCCTTGATGATCTTTTGGCATGATTAGTCCCTGTGGAGATGTTATTGATATTGTATACATCTGTTGGATAACATACCATTGATGTACTTCATGTTATGATCTTATTTATTATGATGATAATATTCCATATACATTGGTATATTGGATGGACTAATTTGTTTAAGGTTGAAACACCAACTAACCGATGGGAAACACACTCAAGGGAATGAATTATGTCTTAATGAGGATGGAAATCATATCCTAGAGCTTAGGAAGCCACGATGAAGGGAAAACTTGTCAAATGACCTCCAAAGTTAACTTAAGTAAAAGGGAAAATATGAAAGGGTTGTAACTTACTTTACCTTGTTCTTGACAGTTGTGAATTCACGCTCAAGCCCAAATTTTCCCTTTCATGTGAAGGGGGGAAGCAAAGAGCCAAACTTTTGGAAGATGATATATTAAGAAGGATTACAAAAGGAGCTTACTACCCATTGATGGGGTTGGGTAGCTCATGAGGAATTGTTAAGAGGTTTACCATTGTTATTTTAGAACTTGCAATTTGGATTATGTACTTGGTCGAGCAAATTATAGGTTGTTTTAGCCTATTCTAAGTGGATTAAGGGGTTGAGAGTTTACCTGATGAATCGGGGGTACTTAAGAGAAGATTTTGCATGGCGCCTTGTACTATTCTTTTGGTCCCATTCCACTATGCCATTATTGAATTTCGTTGTGATCACAAAGGGATGAAGGTGGTAGTCAGATCCTTGCAAAGGGGGGGAACACTACCAAGTGGTTGCAATAAAAAAGCGCTAAAGGTGGTAGTAAGATCCTCGTCGTTGGCACCCAATGTTTTGGGTAAATATCATGTGTGCACACACAAACAAATTTTTTCATGCCTATTCATGTTGTGTGCATGTTCAAGCAGTTGTGTGATGGGTGACAGGAGGCACGCATACAAGATCAAGTTTTGTTAATGTGTGCCATTTCAAGTTCTGCAAATGCGCACTGGTCCGAGTTTTGTGATGCGCACCAAAAATAAATAAGACACCACATGCACACTAGAATCAAGAAAAGAATAATTGAGAAATCTCCTCGAATGATTATTATAGGAAGCACGAGGGAACGTGGAGAAATAAGAAGATGAGATGGAAATGTAGTTGAGATTGCCACGATTCTAAAGAGGCTATGTGGAATGCATGTGGGTGACATAAGCATGCAGGACTGGCAGTCAGAGGAGTGAGTGGGGAAAAACTAAAAGTGCCAGAGTGCCAGAGATGAGAAATAGATAAAAGGGAGAAATGACGATAGAAAGAAGGTTGTTGGTTGTTAGTTGTGGGTATTGTTGTTGTTTTTAGTCAATGTAATTAATCTCTCTCTGAGCCTATGTTTTGTAATGTATCTGGTTTTAATTTTGAATCTTTCACATATGTAGAGTCTGAAGGGAAGCACATGACACTATGTGATGTAACTCTAGGAAAATGTATAAGATATCAAGGCTCTACTGCTATCAATTGACGAGTTTCTTAGTGTATGTCTATGATGGTTGAATGAAGATAATAAAGCTGCAATAATTCTAGTCTTATGATGTGTTAATCATGTGTCAATTGAATGTGTTTGTTGTTGTTTATAATGTCAGTTGTTAAGTAGTCTACAATTAATTGTCTGAATGCCAACCCGAATGGATTTTTGTGTAATTAGTCCTTCATCACTGACACAAGACTAGATGGTCTTTGTGATCCTCATGGCATCTCGGGTGAGACATCCTTCAGTCTTTGGATGAGGATTGATATGTCTATGCTTTGGAGTTTTTTTTGGTCAACTCTAGATGAACTTTGGGTCCTCAACCCCCAAACATTAAGAAGGACACACACAAACATGAACAACGCTACACACACAAACATAATAATAATCCCATGGGGTTTAGGAGTGTTTCAAGTCTAAGGGCCTCTCCACCACACTAAGGTTCATGACCTGGGACTCTTATTGTAATATTCATTGAGGAGTTATGTATTATTTAGAGAGTGATTCTACGTGTCATAATATTTTTTTGATGACCATTTTGGTCAGTAGTTTCTAGCTGACAAAGCGTTGCCAGGTTCCCCCTCATTTCAAATTGCTTGCAAAAATTTTGTGCACACTCTCACTTAAGTTGACCAAGTACTTTGAAAACAATTTCTGGCTCTTACCTATTGCTAAATATGGTCCATCTACTCCTCCTCATATGCCTAACTTTGTCACATTTTACACTTATTGTTCACTTTTCAAGATATATTTCATGCATAACATCTTTTGATTATGACCTTATCTCATAATATTATACCATGTCTTGGGATTATGACTTTGGAACCTTTCCATGCCATGCCAAAAGGATAAAAATATATTATTTGATCATATAATGTTGGCCAAGTTCGCTTCATTTTGAGCTCGACTTTATTATTTCTCTCCACATCATTAAATATTCCTTACCACTATATGTTAACCCACATATAGGTCACTGAAAATTTGGTTTGACCACATTGACATAATACATTTTCATAATCCATGATTCTTATAAGTTTATGAGAAACCCTAGTTGCTTCCTGAAGGCTCAACCTTGTAATATCCAAAACTTGACATTGATAATTAATTAAGCCATTTTGTTATTAACTATAGAACCATCATCATTTTTCTTCCATTTTGCTACATGCATATCTTTATATTGTGGTAACAAGAAAGTTGATATATCGCTCATCCCAAGGTGCTATGATTTTGTTCATTGAGGCGATTTTTTCTTGCATTCATAAGTGATTGAACATAAATATAGATAGTGGAGAAGAGCCTTTTACATTCATTACATATATACTAAAAGCAGTGTAAAACAATGGAGAAATTGATAGATGAATGCTAGGGTTTCTTATTGTAAAAGAATACACAAAGACAGATTGATGCAACATACACAACACTATTGATGTGTATTGTATATAAATACGAATGTATAGTTACAAAATATAGTTATAAATAAGTTATAGAGGTTTACCAACTCCTTATAACTGTAAACTATTTAGTTAAGGATGTAATTAGTATAAATGTGTTGAACCTACACATAATAGATCTAGCTAAACAACAATACACACATTTGCAGAGAGAATTGATGAAAGAAGAAGGAGGAGAGAAAGAATGGAAGAATTCCCATTAACTGTATTCCACACTCAAAGAGTGAATAATTTTCAATAGATATAGGATAAATGAGTAAATAATGCACCAAAGTGGTGTTCTAGATTGATCTGGACACACACCAGCAGTTACGAGAGTGAACTTTCACCTAGTCTAGTCTCTTAGGTAGTTATGAGAGTGAATTGCCACCTAGTTGAGATAACTAGTCAACTAGTCTTTAGTTAACTAACTGAACATAGAGTAATGAGGAGTTAACTCAGGAAATCAAGAGTAATGAGCCAGTCTAGTGATGATCCCAAGGCAAGTGCGCATTAGCTGGTGATGATCCCAATGTTGCATGGTGAAAAAACCAATGCAATATCTAAACTCAACTCAACTACTCAAACTGAAGTATCAACTGAAAGAGAATATTCCCTCCAACACTGGAGTGGCACATTAGCCTTTATTCCCTAGATGTGTTTGAAGTAACTCAACACCCCCCCTGAACATCACTATGGTGAAAATAAAGAATGGTTCCCGACAAGGAGGCCATGTTAGGTACCCAAATACAAAAGATACACTGAAATAAAAGAGGAAAGAGGGAAACCCTCATGGGAAATCCTCCCCCTCCCCCCCTCAAATTATAATGCATAAAAAAAAATGAGAAGGAACAAAAAGCAGTTGCTAAGCAACCTTGTCCTTCACTCCAAGAAGACCTCACAACTATGCAAGTTTGTGCTCGTTGAAGATTTTTTCGAATACGTAGATGGCTAGGAGTATGCTTACAACAAGAAATTTGTCAAAATAGTATTGTGATGAAGAAATTGCATGTTTAGTCTACATACTGAACAGATCACCAACCTCTAGTGTTCACGGTAAAGTACCTCAAGAAGCATGGAGTGACACACAGGTAAATGTTTCACATTTCAGATTTTTTGGATGCATTTCTTTCGCTCATGTTCTCGAAGAACTATGAAAGAATCTTGATAGTAGAAGTGAGAAGTACATATTCATAGGATATAGTGAACAATCTAAAGATTATTGATTGTATAATCCTGTCACTAAGAAATTTCTCACAAATAGAGATGTCAAATTCATGGAAGACAAGTCATGGAATGACTTAGAAAATGGCACCTCAGGTTGTCACAATCCATTTTTCACAGTAGATGAACAACAAACACCTAAGTTAAGACTTCCAAGATTAAAGATTCAAAGTCGAGAAGAACAATTAGGTAACATTTCTTCACCCAACAATCATTCAAAAATTTCTAACATAAATAAGAAAATGAGGAGTTTGAGAGATATTTATAACTAGGATGATGAAATAGATCAGCAAGCACATTTTGCACTTTTGTCATTTCAGCCTACTTATTTTGAAGAAGTGGCAAATAAAGAAGAATGGATACAAACAATGAATAATGAAATTGATGTTATTGAAAGAAATAAAACACGAGATTTGGTTGATCTATTAGTAGATAAAAACCGCATAGATGTTAAATGGGTTTACAAAACCAAATTGAATGAGAAAGGTCAGATTGAGAAACATAAAGCAAGGTTAGTTTCTAGATATTTTTCTCAACAACCTCACATAGATTATGGTGAGACTTTTGTTGTTAGATTTGTGTTATCCATTGCAACACATAAAAAGTGGCATGCTTATCAAATGGATATAAAGTCCACATTCCTGAATGGAATATTAAATGAAGAAGTGTATATGGATCAACCACCCATATTTGAAGTCAAAGGTCAAGCGCAGAAAGTGTATAAGTTGATGAAAGCCTTGTATGGCTTGAAGCAAGCTCCAAGAGCTTGGCACATTAGAATTTACTTCTATTTCCTCAATGACGGTTTCAGTCAGAGTAACAATGAACCTACTTTGTATATCAAGGCATATCAACAAGGTAATATCCTTATTCTATGTCTTTATGTGGATGACATGATGTATACAAGAACCATGTTGTTAGATGAATTTAAAGCTACAATGAAAAATGAGTTTGAGATGATAGATCTTGGATTAATGAAGTATTTTGTAGGCATTGAAGTGGAGCAATCTGCTCATGATATTTTTATTAGTCAACAGAAGTATGCTATCGATGTTTTGAAAAAGTTCATGATGGAAAAATGTAAACCTGCAGACACTCCTATTGCATTTGGTAGTAAGTTAAGCAAGGAAGATGTGGGATCAACAGTTAGTTCCACATTGTATAAACAATTTGTTGGCAATCTTCTGTATCTTTCTGCTACTATACCTGATATAGCATATGCAACAAGTTTCATTTCCAAGTTTATGGAATCTCCTAAGGATTCTCACTGGAAAGTTGGAAAGAAAATTTTAAGATATGTTGCAGGTACAACCACTTATGGTTTGTGGTAGACAAATTCAAAAGACAGTATCTGGATATGCTTTTCTTTTTGACAAAAAAATGATTTCATGGGCATCCAAGAAGCAACCCATAGTTTCCTTATCTATTGCATAAGCAGAGTATGTAATGTCCCCAAGGCCGAGCCCTTTTGTAAATCATATCTATGAAGTATAAAACTTGTTTATGAATTGTAATTCAAGTTTATAAGGCTAGTGAGCCAAGTCATATAAGCTAGTGGGCTTATGTGTTATTAGGCTAGGGAGCCTAAGTGTTGAAGGCTAGGAGCCTAATTTTTGTACATGTAATTATGCACAGTATTAATACAAAACATCTTTGTGTGCGGACCGACCATGATGAATGAGTGATGGGGGACTAAGCATCCACAAAGCCTGGGTAAGGGAGAGGGGGCTGAGAGGTTGGAAGAGGGGATAAGCTGAGGGGGCTTAAACCCTTGAGAATAATATTAAATTATTACTATTCCAAAGCTGTGTAAATGTGATGTTTTATCCTAAGTTCTTTGGAAGGATGAGTGACTTCCAAATGGGAAGGAACGAGCTTCATGGGTGACAAGTGTCAACCCAAGCGCATGCAGTTAAAATCGTTGAGTTGAGCCATGATGGGGGTTCCTCTTCCATTCTACCGTCGACGGTCTGAATCGGGAATCCGGTATGACCTCTGCAAGAATACCCTCACGCAACTCTGAAACCAAAAAAAAAGCCTGTGTTGATTTCTAGAGGAGCCGATACACCCTCTGTCAAAATCGTCAAGTCTGTGTTCGACCTTCGCGTGGATTTCTTATCACGCATCCCCGAAACCCAGAACCGTGAGTCTGTTCTTTATGGATGGTTGGGAAAACCGAATGTCCTGTAATTGTTGAGCCTAGTTGTGTTGAAGCGTTTGTCTGTCATCTGTTTGGGAAACCCATGTTTTTTGTCCCAGTTGACTGTGGCATCCATGCAGTTCTTGGTTGGGTGTGTTTTGCTACTGTTGTATGTTCGTTGCTAAGCCTTGTTGTTTTTCTTCTTTGTACGGGAACGAGATTAAGGAAACCGGTTGTATGACCTGTGTGTAAGCTCTCTCCAGGTGATGGAGGTGATTGTTGTTGAAGAGGTAGGTTTTACCAAGCCTATGAGTGACTCTCTCCAGGTGAGAGAGTGCGCGGAGGAAGGAGAGAGCTCCTGGAAGGAACCCTGTAGCTACCATAGAGCTCGAAGATTTCCAGTCCGGTCTATTGCTGAAGCCCAAGGCAAGGGAGGTTAGTAGCTGAAGGACTGTCTAGGTGTCAGAGAAGGTGTATACTCCTGGAGTGGGACAGGCATGTGGGGAAGGAGAGTCTGTGGGAAGTGGGCATAAGTGGTTCCTGGGAGAGAATCCTCCTTCTTTTACGTGTATTCTTCCTATAAACCTTACCTAGCCTAGGATTCCTTACCTGGTGGAGCTTAGTCCTAGTTCGGGGGTGACCTACTGCTGAGAGTGATGAGCAGCGTGGTCTAAGGCTGGGAGGTTCGTGGAAGGTCTACACGCAGTTGGTGGTGCGTGACAGTTTCAAAGATAAGTGCTACTATGTTTTGTAATTCTGTAATTAATTAAATTGCATACCTGATTCTTGCAATGTTATCACGTATTTTGTTGTGCATATGAATTATTGTTATTTCCATTAACTCTGAAATGCTAGCAGTAATTCTGTGTTTAACTATAATTAAGCGTTTTAAGTTCATTAGAATGCATAATGTGTTACAAAAGTGTTTTTCCGCATAGTAATGTTGGCCCGGCCATGGGGTTGATGGCCGGGGGTGTTACAGTTTGGTATCAGAGCCTAGTTTCAATGTTGAGCCTGGATGGGCTGGATAAGTGGTCTTTGGACCGAGGTTTTGAGAAGAAATTGTGTCGGGAGGACTAATTTCAGACCTCAGAATGTTTCTGAGTGTCAACAGACTACTTGACCGTGTTACAAAGCTTAGGAGGTGTAGCGGTATTATAAAACTACAATTGGCGTGGTATATGGCCACAGGGAGAGAGAGAAATCCACACCAAAAGTGTTGGATCCATAGAATTTGTTCAGGAGAAAAGGAGAACCCTCACGACCGTCAAATCTGGAGAATGTGCACAAGGTTTAAAACCCTTTGGAGTTGCACAGGAGTGTGGAAATCATGATACGCGAAATCCTGAATTCTTCAGGACCGTCCATCGGAAAGGACGCGTGGAGAGAGATCAACCTTTCCTGACTTGTGACTTGAAATGGTCTAAGGGTGAGTTCGTGAGAATTCACGAAACGCAAATTCATGATTGGATCACAACCGTCGATCTAAGAGAGATTCAGACCATTAATTGTCCAGGAAGAAATCGACATTTCGGGAATAGGGAGGGCGAAGGCGGAAAATCCTTCGACCTCATGACACACAAAATCTCGATACGCGAAATGCCGATGAGATCTGAGTCGTCAGATCATGGGGAATCAGGATTGTTGGATCAAGTAGATGATAGACCGTAATTTCGGAATTTCGGCAAACGAAAGTTCGAGATGTGTGGATGCACGAACTCCTTATGCCTGAAACTCCGAAACGAAAAGTGAAAGTAGTGGGGCCCCATGACATCGTTGGGAGTGAGGTAAACCTTCTTAAGGACACCATGTGTCACTACCTTGGTGGGAGACAACCGTGTTGTGGGCCTGAAGGGTAAGGAAATCAAATTTTCAGAAGTCGAGGGTTGGAGAGGGAAGCGAGTATGAGAGCCTCGAGGACCGAAACCCTGAAACCCGAAGTCCCGAAGTCCCGAAATCTTCGAAGACAGAAGAACCATAGCGGATTTTAACCGTTGGATGTTGGGTAAATGTGGACCATTGATCCACCCGATTTACGTGAATTCGATAAATCGAAACTCTGGGAGATAGATGTGTGTGCCTTAAACTCTTCAAATATCGAAAGCTCGAGTAGCACCTAGTAGTCTAGCATTTGGTCACGACCTTTGGTTACAAGGGTAGGGGCTAAGAAAGAGGGAGCTATCACCCGAAAATTACAGAGCCGAGCAAAACTCGGAAATTTTTTGAAGTCGAAGTGTTTTCTTAAATTGGAATGGTTTTGAATGTGTGGAATTTGCTAAGAACGACGACCTGACAAATCCTTGTTGTCTGCACGTGTGTTTGCAGAAGCTTAGCAAGTGCTAGAACCGAATAGGTTGTCGTTGAGAGTAGAGAATGGAAGAGGTGTGGATTGCCTCCAATTCAGAGAATGAAAGAGAAGGAAGGAATGTCAACTTGGGAGTCGAAGGATCAAACGCTAATGGGAAAGGAAAAGAGATGGATAAGGAAGGACATATGATGAAAATCATTGAAAGATTACAGAGAGATGCCCAGGCTCGCTGAGATGATAGCTGAAAGCTCATGAAAGTCAGGGATATGCAGGGTGAATTCAACTTAAGGATGTTGAAGAATTTGGAAAGAATAGAAAAGAAATTGAAAAAGGAGAGTGACTCAAGCAAGACAGAGAGTCACAGGACCCCTAAGAGGAAAAGAAGATCAAGGAGTGTCGGCAGACATCGTCGTTGCTCCCCAAAGCATTCCAGTAGGGAAGCACACAATAGTTCAAGCCCATCTCCTACTAGAAAGCACATGAGATCTGGGATGGATGAATTGAAAGGGGAAATGAACAAGATCAAGCCTCCAACGTTCGATGGAGAACATAATAAGGAGGAAGATGTCGAAACTTGGTTGCTAGGTACGAGGAAATACTTTCAACTACAGAATTATTCCTCTCATGCAGAGGGAAGTATTGCCATGTATCAACTGAAGGGAAAGGCATCCATGTGGTGGGATCAACTTGTGCAGGTGCAGCACATCAGGGAAAGGGACATCACATGGCAATAATTCAATAGGTATTTCGAGAGGAAATACTTAACTAAAATATATTATGACAGAAAGATGAAAGAGTTCTTTGAACTCAAGATGGACAACAAGACCATTGATGAGTATGAACAAAAGTTTTTGGAACTAATGAAGTATGTTCCGTTCATCAAAGATGAGTTTGTCAAGATTCAGAGGTACCTGAGTGGATTACCGCCTCCTATTGGGGATAAGATTCAGTATGATGACCCAAAGACTATGGAAGAAACGATAAGAAGAGCAAAGTGCTTATTTGAACAACAAAGTGAAAAGCCTACCTTTCGGAAGGCTTGGGATGACTAGAAAAAGTTCAAGAAAGAACAGAGGCAGAAGGGAAATAAACCACCCTTTTTCAGAAACAATCCTCAAGGACAGTCGTCTCTTAGAGAGCTCAGGAAGGCTGAATTGAGTCGGAAAATGTCAAGGCCGCCACCTATGGAATGTTGGGGTTGTAAAGAAAACCATAGGTATAGGGATTGCCCCCACATAAATGATAAAGTAAGAGTTCTCCACAATGTTCAACAGGCTGAAATAATGGAGGACATGGGAAATAGAATTCCAAGGATCTACGCAGCCCTGGACAACAAGCAAGCTGAGTATCAATCACACATGATTGAAGTAGAAGGTATGATAAAAAACCAACCATTTACTATTTTAGTTGATTCAGGGGCTAGCCATAGTTATATAGACCCTATAGTGGTAGAAAGTTTTCATTTGATAAGAAACAAACATGAAAAGCCTTGGTTAGTGCAGCTAGCTACAGGAACCAAGAGGAAAGTCATGGAGTTATTCAAGTCCTTTCCTATAGACATAAATGGACTGAGCACGAAGGCCGATTTGAATATTCTATCGTTAGGCTCTTACGAATGTCTAATTGGGATGGAATGGTTGGACTAGCACCATGCCATCTTGGACTATTGGAACAAGGCATTCACTTTCTTAGATGAAGAAGGGAATAAGAGAGCCATCTAAGGAATTCCTAGAGTTGTTACTGTTAGAGAAATCTCAACAATGCAACTAAAGAAGTGCTACAGAAAAGGCTGTCAATTATTTGTAGCCCATGTGGGGGAAACACCTAAGGATAAAGTGTCAAGTATTGAGGATCATGAGGTACTTAAAGAGTTCGAAGATGTATTCTAGGAAGTACTTGGACTACCTTCGAAAAGGGATATCACTTGACGCTTGGAGCAACTCCAGTGTCAAAGGCTCCGTACAAGATGAGTGCGCCAGAACTGAAAGAGTTGCAGTTGCAGCTTGAAGAACTTCTGAAGAAGGGGTATATACACCCAAGCATGTCACCTTGGGGTGCCCCGGTCCTGTTCGTAAAGAAGAAGGACGGAACACTGAGATTGTGCATCGATTTCAGGCAATTGAACAAAGTAACGGTGAAGAACAAGTATCCTCTACCAAGGATTGATGATCTCTTTGATCAGTTGAAGGATGCAAACATCTTTTCGAAAATAGATCTAAGATCGAGATATCACCAAGTAAGAATAAAATATGAATACATCAACAAGACTGCCTTTAGAACAAGGTATGGTCATTATGAGTTCACAATGGTGCTGTTTGGACTGTCAAATGCACCCGCTGTTTTTATGAGCTTGATGAATGGAGTATTCAGGGACTATCTAGACAAGTTTGTCATCATCTTCCTGGATGGCATTCTGGTGTATTCGAGGACCGAAGAAGAACATGAACAACATCTGAGGATGGTGTTGCAGGTGATAAGAGAGCACTAACTATATGCCAAGCTGAGCAAGTGCTCGTTTTATCAGGAGTGGATCCATTACTTGGGACATATTATCTCGAAGGATGGGACAACGGTAGAACCTGAGAAGATTGAATCCATTAGAGAATGGTCAGCACCAAGGAACGTAACATAAGTTATATCCTTCATGGGATTGGCTGGTTATTACAGAAGGTTCATCACAGGGTTTTCCAAGATAGCTCACCCTATCACTTCCTTACAAAGAAAGGGGAAACAATTTCACTGGATAGAGGGATGTGAGGAAAGTTTCTAGTGATTGAAGCAGCTATTAACTAGTGCTCCAATCCTGAGGATTGCAGATCCAAATGCAGATTTCATAGTATGCACTGATGCATGCAAAGAAGGACTGGGAGGGGTCCTCATTCAGAACGGATTCGTAATCTATTATGAGTCCAGGAAATTAAAAGAGCACGAGAAGAACTATGCAACCCATGACTTGGAGTTGGTAGCCATAGTTCATGCTCTAAAGAAATGGAGGCATTACCTCATGGGAAGGAGGTTTGAACTCAGAACAAACCATAACAGTCTGAAATATTTGTTTGATCAACCAACCTTAAACGCTAGACAAAATAGGTGGCTGGAATTTATGTGTGAGTATGACTTTGAGATCAAGCATATCAAAGGAAAGGAGAATAAAGTGGCTGATGCACTCAGCAGGAGGGTGCATGAATTACATGCTACAACCATTAGCATGTATCGAACTGGTATTAAAAGCAGACTTCTAGAGGCTACAAATGTAGATCTGTAGTACAGAGAATTGGTAGCCAAGCTACAACAGGGTAAGATGCCACAGAAGATGGAAATTTATAAATTGGAAACAAATGGAATACTGTTGTACAAGAACATAATTTTTGTACCCAATGTCCAGTGCTTGAAAAAAATATTTTGCAGGATATGAATAATGTGCCTTATGCAGGGCACCCTAGATATCAGAAAACAGTAGTAGCGGTCAAGAGCCATTACTTTTGGCTGGGTATGAAGAGAGAGATCGTCGAATACATCGCCAGATGTATGGAGTGCCAGAAAGTTAAAGCTGAGCATAGGCACCCAGCAGGGTTGCTGCAATCTTTACCCATTCCTGAGTGGAAGTGGGAAGTAGTAACGATGGATTTTATTATGGGATTTCCTAGAACAACCAAGCTGCATGATTCAATCATGGTGGTGGTGGACAAGCTTACAAAAGCTACCCATTTTATTCCACTAAAAACTACTCACAAGGCAGCAGATGTTGCTGATATTTTCATAAGGGAAGTGGCACGATTGCATGGAATTCCTAAAACGATTGTGTCCAACAGAGACCCAAAATTCACCTCGAATTTATGGAAAGGATTGTTCAAAGGATTCAGAACGAATCTGGACTTTAGTACAACTTATCATCCTGAGTCTGATGGACAGACAAAGAGGGTGAACAGAGTAATAGAAGACATACTGAGAATGTATGTGATGGACAAACCATCAAGATGGGAAGACTACCTGCACTTGGTAGAATTCACCTACAACAATGGGTATCATGCATCGTTGAAGATGAGTCCAATTGAAGCACTTTATGGAAGAAAGTGCAATACTCCAGTGAGCTGGGATAATCCARCTAATAGAACARWAGTTGGGCCAGAGTTKCTCRAGGAGATGGAGGACCAAATGATAAAAATTAAGAAGAATTTGAAAGCTGCCCAGGATAGGCAGAAAAGTTATGATGATAAGAACATAACCCACAGAGAGTTCAAAGTGGGTGATCATGTTTTCCTAAAAGTAAAATCTAATAGGAGTTCCCTGAAGATGGGAAGGTGCGCCAATTTGGCAGCTAGATTTTGTGGGCCATTTGAAATCCTGGAAAGGATTGGGCCAGTTGCATATATGCCTGCATTACCTGCATCCATGACTGTACATAATGTGTTTCATGTTTCATTGCTTAAGAAATATATACCAGATGCTAATCATATTATCGATTGGAATGTGATTCAGGTGGAACAAGAAGGTGTCCTGCAAGTGCATCTTGTGCACATATTGGATAGGAAAAACAAACAACTTCGGAATCGAGCTATAGGGCTTGTAAAGGTCCAGTGGACCTGGTACGGTCCTGAGGATGTGACATGGGAGCATGAAGATGTTATGCGGGCAGATTACCCGCATCTTTTTGAAAATTTTGAAAAGCTTGCATATGCAGTGTAAAGTTGCATTGAGGATAGTGCAAAAATAAGGGGAGGGGATTGTAATGTCCCCAAGGCCGAGCCCTGTTGTAAATCATATCTATGAAGTATAAAGCTTGTTTATGAACTGTAATTCAAGTTTATAAGGCTGGTGAGCCAAGTCACATAAGCTAGTGGTCTTATGTGTTATTAGGCCAGGGAGCCTAAGTGTTGAAGGCCAGGAGCCTGATTTTTGTACATGTAATTATGCATAGTATTAATACAAAACATCTCTGCGTGCGGACCGACCATGATGAATGAGTGATGGGGGACTAAGCATCCACAAAGCCTGGGTAAGGGAGAGGGGGTTGAGAGGTTGGAAGAGGGGCTAAGCTGAGGGGGCTTAAACCCTTGAGAATAATATTAAATTATTACTATTCCAAAGCTATGTAAATGTGATGTTTTATCCTAAGTTCTTTGGAAGGACGAATGACTTCCAAATGGGAAGGAACAATATTCATGGGTGACAAGTGTCAACCCAAGAGCATGAAGTTAAAACTGTTGAGTTGAGCCATGATGGGGGTTCCTCCTCCATTCTACCATTGACGGTCTGAACCAGGAATCCGGTATGACCTCTGCAAGAATACCCTCACGCAACTCTGAAACCAAAAAAAAAGCCTGTGTTGATTTCTGGAGGAGCCGGTACACCCTCTGTCAAAACCATCGAGTCTGTGTTCAACCTTCACGTAGATTTCTTATCATGCATCCCCGAAACCCAGAACCATGAGTCTATTCTGTATGGATGGTTGGGAAAACCGAATGTCCCGTAATTATTGAGCTTGGTTGGGTTGAAGCTTCTGTCTGTCATTTGTTTGGAAAACCCATGTTTGTTGTCCCAGTTGACTGTGGCAGCCACACAGTTCTTGGCTGGGTGTGGTTTGTTGCTGTTGTATGTTCATTGCTGAGCCTTGTTGTTTTTCTGCTTTGTACGAGAACGAGATTAAGGAAACCAATTGTATGACCTGTGTGTAACCTCTCTCCAGGTGAGGGAGGTGATTGTTGTTGAAGAGGCAGGTTTTACCAAGCTTGTGAGCGACTCTCTCTAGGTGAGAGAGTGCACGGAGGAAGGAGAGAGCTCCTGGAAGGAACCTTGTAGCTGCCATAGAGCTTGGATATTTCTGGTCCGGTCTGTTGCTGAAGCCCAAGGCAAGGGAGGTTAGCAGCCGAAGGACTGTATAGGTGACAGAGAAGGTGTATACTCCTGGGGTGGGATAGGCATGTGGGGAAGGAGAGTCTGTGGGTAGTGGGCATAAGTGGTTCCTAGGAGAGATCCTCCTTCTTTTATGTGTATTCTTCCTGTAAACCTTACCTAGCCTAGGATTCCTTACCCAGTGGAGCTTAGTCCCAGCTCGGGGGTGACCTAATGCTGAGAGTGATGAGTAGCGTGGTCTAAGGCTGGGAGGTTCGTGGAAGGTCTACACGCAGTTGGTGGTGCGTGACAGTTTCAAAGATAAGTGTCACTATGTTTTGTAATTCTATAATTAATTAAATTGCATACGTGTGATTCTTGCAATGTTATCATGTATTTTGTTGTGCATATGAATTATTGTTATTTCCATTAACTCTGAAATGTTAGCAATAATTATGTGTTTAACTGTAATTAAGCGTTTGAAGTTCATTCGAATGCATAATGTGTTACATAAGTGTTTTTCCGCATAGTAATGTTGGCCCGACCATGGGGTTGATGGCCGGGGGCGTTACAGAGTACATAACATCAACTATGACAACATGGCATGCAGTATGACTTAAAATACTTTCGAAATATTTTGGATATATGAAGAAAGAACCTACTTCAATTTTCTGTGATAACAATTCTGCTATTGCCTTTTCAAAGAATAATGGTTTTCATCATAAAAGAAAACATATTGACACTCGGTTTCATTTCATTCACGAGCTTGTCAAAGATGGTGATATTTCACTCAAGTTTTGTGGTTCTAAAGAACAATTAGCTGATATCTTCGCCAAGCCTTTGGAAAGAGTTTCTTTTGAGTTTCAAGGACAACATTTGGGCATTGTTAGTGTAAAGACTGTAACCCTCGAGATTAAGAGGGAGTATTAGAAGTAATAATCTCTTTGGTTAATTACATAGTTAGTTGCATTTTGTTGTCCAGTTTCAAGTTGGTTAGTCCATATTGGCTTGAACCATCGAAGCATGTAACCTATAAATACTATGGTGTAATAAGAGATCAATAGTTCGGGCCTCATAAGCTTGGGAGCTCATTTTGTTTTGTATTTGCGTATAATTTTCTAGGACAGGGTGTTGGGGATTCAGGGAGAGAGAGAGGATGGCCAAACATATTGTTGAACTTTATCCTATACAATATATTTATTCCTCTCTAAAAATTGCATTTGATTTTAGAGTTTGGTGTTGACTGGCCTCATATGGCATTTTGTCTATCAAATGAATGAACATAACATGTAGTTAGCAGTTTTGAGTATTATTTGAAGATACAGGGGTGCTTGATATGAATCATTGGAAAATACTTGGTTTTGTTTGATTTACATGAGAAAAACATTTTGGTTTATACATGCAAAAATCTTGTCACAAAAAAATTGCAATTTGCTTGATGGGCAGGGGTACTCATAAATTTAACTCCTAACCATAGTCATAAATATCCAATAAAAAACTTTGGGCATGAACATCGAGAAGGGAAACTTCAGCAATCAGAGGTACTTATAGGGCCAACAATATCTACCTTGCTACACAACATTTAATATTGAGTAGCAGGATATATATTAGTATGTAGCATTCAATGTTGTCTAGCAAATGGATACTAGCCATCTACTTGTAGTCCAAATACATGAAGCAAACCTGAAATTTGATGCATAATTTTACTTTTAAAACTTATTTAACAACAACTTACATAAACTACATGAAAACCCTTAATTTTACCATTCAGTTTTTCTTGGAAGATGTATAACTACATAAAAACCATTAATTTTACCATTCAACTTTTTTTTGAAAATGTATTTTAATATGAAACAAATGAAGGTAACATACTACAGGAATTGGATGGAAGTATACAGTATTGCAAATAAGGCATTATATTAATATGAAACAAATGAAGGTAATATACTAAAGAATTGGATGGAAGTATAAAGTATTGCAAATAAGGCATTCGATTTTTTTGTTTTCTCATCTTTCTTGTTGTATTGTAATATTTCTTTATTTATGAAGTTTTAGTATTTGTAAGGAGCAAGCTTTGAAGGAAGTTTTGAATGAGGCATGAGCTGACATGATGCTAAGAAGAAATAATGGCGGTGTTGAAAGAGAAGGGTAAGGTAAGGGGAAAAGAGGTCAGGTAGATTAGACTAAGTGTGGCAATTATAATTTCTAGATTAAAAAAAAATGTTTGTTTCATCATAAAGTCATTTTGTTCTTTCTGAAGCTTGTGGCTGACGGTTAAATGTACTAATACCATAAGAAAGTAGTAGCTAAAAAAATGTGCTTACAGTTGAGCTTTTCAACTTTTAAGAGTTCTCTGCTGGACATGATTGATGAGATTTGATGTTTGGAGTGTCAGTTTCTTTCTTAGCGAGCAGATTGCCTACTAGGCTTTTAGACAATAAAGCTGCTTTCATCCCATAAATAGTTCATGAGCCTTTAAGAGTTACTTTTGCTGAATATGATTATGATTGATGAGCTTTGATGTTTGTTGCAGTGTCAGTTTCTAGCCAGCGGGATTTCCCAGTAGGTTTTAAGCCAATAAAGCTGCTTTCATCCAATAAACAGTAATGAGCTTTCATCCAATAAACAGTAGGTTTTAAGAGTTCTTTTTGCTTTTAAGAGTTCTTTTTGCAGTGTCGGTTTCTTAGCCAGCGGGATCGCCTAGTAGGTTAAGCTGCTTTCATCCAATAAATACAATAAATAGTTCATAAAAATGTCGAATTTCTGAATCATATAAAAATGAAGTTCAGTAAAAAAAATTTAACATAGAAATAAAAGGTAGTCCAAAAATTTAACTGCAATAAAATTTTCATGGGAACCTTAATGTGAAAGTGAAATTTAGGGCTTCTAGTAGGAAATAGAAAAGAAAATGGAGTTTGCTAACTCTTCTATGAAATGGTTTTTTTGGCACACTGATCTCTATTTTTTGTTATTTAGAATTCATTTTTAAATGTAAAAATAAATTCAGCATGCTGAAAAATTCTCAAATTCAACAATTTCTGACCAGATTTCAAACAAATATCCCCTTCATTTCATAAAATCTTTTACCATAAAAACTTTAAAAAATTGAAAATTAAAGTCTTAACTAAACTTGGAAGACAATCCACTTGATCTTTTGAAGCCAACGATGTCAGAGTCACATAAATACAGTTAGTTACTCTCTCGCTAACGTTGAATTACTACCTTATCCAATCCAGAAGGATGTGATGGTCCATGTCGGTGCTAAGCTAAGTATGGCTGTGTCGTTGGGGGGAAATCGATTTTAAAGAGTTGGTGAGTGTCATTTTAGCTGAAATCTCAATGAGACACTGATCGTTCCGTTTTGTTTGAAATTTATAATGATTTCAACCACACCATTTAAAATTTATAATGATTTCAACCACTGGCCAATTGAATTTGAAGTTGAGTTTCAACCGATTATCGATTTCCCTCGATATTAAAAAACAAACTGAAACCAGACAACAATATCTCATTTAATTTGGTAGAGAATCCGTATCTACATTCAATACAAAAGCGTTTTACCCGAAAATGTTGACAAATAACCAAAACAGGCAGTGTTGCGTCAACTCCTGCATTGAATATTTCACCGCTAAATTCGGTCACTTTGCTTTAATTTCTTCATACTATTTTAATGAGACTGTAAAACGTTATAGGTTTTGTTTTTTTTCGTTTGATTTTGTTCGAACTTCAATGAAGAATAATTAACTTTACAGATTTAATTTAAGTAATTAAGTTTGTATAATCAAAATGCTTAAAAAATTTTTTAGTATATTAAATTCATTTATGCATTCAATCATTGTAAAATTAACACCATAATATTTACAATTAACACCATAATATGAACACAGTAACATAGATATTCACATCAACAGATAGATGTGGGGGTTGAAAGAAAAAAAAATTAATGTTTACAGTCCACATTTTCAGAACAAAATTTGTGTCAGATGATTAAATGTTGAAGTCTTAACTTCAAATATTAACTTATACGATTTTATGTATAAAAAGCAGCGCCAACACATGGTATACAGTATTAAATACTATGTATGTATGTTGAGTTTTACATCAGCATAAAACTATGTAGTAGGGGTTTATTGTTTACTAAAAAAATAGGTTTTAGGCTAAAGTTATGAAATGAAAAAAAAAAATGGGGATATTTGCTTAAAATCCAGCGAGAAATTGTTGGATTTGTAGATTTAATTGATTATTTCTGTAAAATTCTAGTGCTCTGCCAGTTTTTCAGCATGCTAAATCCATTTTTACATTATAAATGGATTCTGAACAACAAAAAATAGTGATTTGTGTAGCCTAATTCCAGTGAAAAAAGCCATTTAGTAGAACAACTAACCAACACCAAAAAATAGTATGTAAAAGAAACTAAAAAATATATTTATATGTTTTTTCAAAATTTAATGATGATGTTTTAAATTTAATAAAAAAATTTCATTAAGAAGTTAAAATTTCATTATTATGTTATTAAGAATTTTAACTATGAAGTTTTTATATATCTATACATATAATGATGGTTTTATGTAACAATGTGTATTGTTTGGTTAAGGGGCAATAGTTCTTTATTTAGTTTAAAAGTTAGACTTTTTGCAGTTTTTATGGGCATATTTTCAGATCATTTTTTAACTAAAATCAGTCGACTGCCCTGAGGAATTTTCAGGGTGTGGAATCCATTTATGCTTTCAAAAATGAAATTTAAACTATAGAAAATTGTGATTTCACCAAGATTCGTTTCATCGGATTCCGGTGAAAATTTTCAAAAAGTCTAATGTTTAGACAAAGCCATAGCTCCCCACTAGTGGTGGGGAAGTAGGTCTTGCATTTTCCTCACTTAATGAGATTTGACCTCTTGTGATAAGGCTAAAATGGTAGGCACTAGTGAGATCCCTAAAAATGCAATTGGATTTATAAAGAACACATGATGGAATCCTAGGTAATTGTATATGGATTACACAAAACACAAACACATAGTATAAACCAATGATTCAAGCACAAAGATTTCCAACCACATATTCAGAAACTTGGTCTAAGAATGGAAACATTAACTAAAAAAATATATTTATGTAACCATATATTTCCTTTGGCTTTGAGATGAGTGGTTTGAAGTAAATGTAACCATATATTTCCTTTGGCTTTGAGATGAGTGGTTTGAAGTAACCCATCCATTGTGGTCATTAGAATACACACCATTTTGCATTTATGTAGAATGGATTATATACACATAAAAGTACATAGCATTTAGAAAACCACACATTTATTAAACACATAACAACCGTAGAGATTACCTTGGAGAAAACTTGAGGGACAACTCCAACGTCAAATGATTTTCTTAGTCTTTATTTTTATCAATAACAAAATTGCAATAGTGTTTTAGCTCTTTGGACCAAATTATAGATTACAAACTCATAAATTTTATAGGAAATCCCTCTCTTATCTACTAAAGCATCATTTCTCCATCTATGTGTGAAAGTTTATAGGTAGAATTGGCTTGCATCCCCGACTCTTTATCTCCCTCTCTCTATCGCTCTTCCTCCCTTTGCGCTTTTTCTAGTAGTGTTCCAATTGAAGTTCCATTGTCATTCATCTTTCTTTCTTTTAGTCCTTTAATTATTTTTTGCTTTCATTATAAATGCAACCCTTTATAGGCAAGCAATAGTGGATTGAACAAGTGTGGGGCACTTCACACAATGAACTGCATCCTCTAACCTTATCATCAACTTCATAGCCTCGAGCTTCACTTTCGTAGCCAATCTTTGATTTTGCTAAGTTTTCTTCATTACACTGAGTCATTGAACCATTCCATGTTTGTGTGTATCTAGTTTCAAAGCACACCTCCCATTGAGAGTCTTTTGGTCTCCAAAAGATTGTTTGTGGAGGATATGGAAGCACATGGCCTCCACTTGTCTCCCCAAGTGTTATAGATGTATTTGGCTCACCTTTGCCCAAATACATCTTGTTGGACAACCCTTGATCATTGAGTAAGCTTTCATTTCTCCATAAGTCATTTTCTCCTTAAATTATGACATGTCTGAGAGTTGTTTCACTGCATCTGGCAGACTCCCCATGGGGAGAGTCTTTTGGTCTCCAAAAGATTTTTTGTGGAGGATATGGAAGTGCATGGCCTCCACTTGTCTCCCCAAGTGCTATAGATGTATTTGGCTCGCCTTTGCCCAAATACATCTTGTTGGACAACCCTTGATCATTGAGTAAGCTTTCATTTCTCCATAAGTCTTTTTCTCCTTAAATTATGACATGTCTGAGAGTTGTTTCACTGCATCTGGCAGACTCCCCATGGGTTTCCTTAAGGAAACACGTTGCCACCTTTTGAAAAGGGGAAAAATAATTAAAGTGCATTAAATGCATACTCCTATGGAAAATATGGGGTTCATACACATATACATGCCCTAACTCCTCCCCCCACTCCCAACTACCTTAACTTCGTTCCTTGGGTATAAATAAGAATCATTGGTTGGGAAAAAGGGAAAGAGTCCATTGACAATGATAAGTTGGAGAAATTGCAAGAGGAGAAGAAATTGGATTCATATTATTGTTCCACTATTCAAAGCCCCTTCGCCTTGAAGAAACTTTTGGCTTCAAGCTGGGTCAAAACTTCTCAAATATTTTGCCTAACCACAATAAAGCCAGAGACTATAGGAATAGAATTAGTAGACATGTAGTCTAGGTTGGAGGAACCTAGGCTTGGGTGACGAAGATGCCAAAAACATAATCATGCACTATATTTTGGTGTT